>APFE031228584.1:0-11746 GCA_000404065.3 Pinus taeda | reverse complement strand
ACCATCGGATCTATTGTTAGACGATGGAACCATTATCTGCCGTCCGATCCGATTATCTGCCGGTATGTCTAACCACTTGGTCTGTCTACCCACTTGGTCTGTCGTGTACACATCCAACTCACTATCGGGCGAAGTTCATTCGTTTCCTTCTTTGTGCTTCTTCCTCTCCCGGTGGCTGAGCGCTTCTTCGCTCTCCATCACAGCCCCTCTTCAACTGCCCTGCAGACTCCGCCGCAGATATAAGCCCACTGCACAATCTCGCATTCTTTTCTCTGCGTTGCTTTCCAGCATTAACAAGAAAGTCATAGCAATCGTCACCAGGGGAAGAGGCAACGATCACATGATCGACCCAGTGGTGCAGCTGATGGCCCATGTTATTAACAACGAGGATTCCCATCACATTCTGCAAATTGACTTGAGGCCTCTGGAGATCGTTCTGCAAGATATTGCGGCCATCTTCCGAGATCAACAGACAGCGCCCCCAGAGATCGTGAAGGTTTGGTTGCAATTGCTGCTAAATTCTCTTGCAGAGGCAAAACGCGTACTCGATCGCTCGGGACGGCGCCAACGCTGTCTTGACTGTGTTGTGAACAATCCCAGGAGACCCTCTAAACAAATTAGAGAGTACTGGAACAAATTGTTTAATGATCGGCTCTACCATGCCTTTCAAAGCGATTTGCTAATGTTGGTGACTTCTCTGCAGTTTCTTTCATCAAAGCCGTTGGTTAAAGAAGTTGCGTTGCTTCAGGGTGTTGCTGCCTCTGGGTTTGTGGGTTCGGGTATTATAGATGCTCAAGCCCAAGTGGAGAGGTGGCTTAACGAAGGCGACAGAGTTCACCTGATTGGTGTTTATGGCATGCCCGGTGTTGGTAAAACATCTCTCCTCAAAACGATCTGCCACAAATATAGGGAGGTCTTCAGAATGATTTGGGTCAGAATTCCTGAGGATTATAATATTTCTGACTTGCAGCATGCTATTCAAGCTCAAATAGGGAGAAGGGTCGAATATCTCAAGGAAGAGAAATTTTGTCTGGTATTAGATGACTTGTGGAGTCGGCTCGATCTGCAAGAACTAGGCGTGGCATTTGGGGATGGAAAAAACAGTAAAGTCCTGTTCTCTACTTGCAGGAAGGATCTGATTGGAGAAATGGGCGCAGAGGAGTCCATTGAAATACAACCCCTCCCTAGAGATGAAGGTTGGATGCTGTTCCGCAGAGTGGCTTTCAAAGACGACCAAGTTTCTATGGATATAGAAGCGCGTGCGAGGCAAATTGCTGACCAATGCAGAGGTCTTCCTTTGGCCATCAATGTAGTGGCCACAGCAATGATTGGGAAAACCAGTGTACATGAATGGGATATTTGTTTGTATTCTGTGTGGAAACGGAAGCACCGACAAGCGTTTGGAGTTTAACCCTTTAAATGTGACAGGTATCATAGTCACCAAACAATTCAATTCATCCAGTCACTGATAATGTGGATTCGCCATCATAAATTAATTAGTATAGAACTCTTCCATAGTATAATATATTGAATCTGTCACTAAATTACGATGTTAGCTCATTGGAAATGAGTAGATTCTTTAGGGTTTTATAAATTATGGTGGTCGTTCATGGCGAATGGATTGTTTAAGTCACGTTGATCCTTAATTTCAGATCTAAAGTAAAATTACAATAGAAGAATCTAACAACGTGAAAATGAATACTTAGGTGAACACGATAGAAAACCCTAATGATTGGCTCCACAATCAAAATCTGGTGGAGTTGCAAGTATGCTTAAACTCCCGGCCTCAAGATGGCATAATGGGAGCCTGGTCGGAGATGAGGCACTTAGTGTTGTACTACAGATCGCATAGCTGGATCACTGAGAATTTCCCTCATGACATGCAAGACATGAAGAAGCTACAGAGTTTTGTGCTTTTCTGGTATGCAGGGCCAACTTTCCCGAATTACAAGTTTGAACATCTTGAAATGGTAAAATTGATTCACTGCGATGGGATAAGGGAACTCTCTGCATTGGAGTGGTTACCAAATTTGAAGTTTCTAAAGTTGTATGATAATTTTTCTTTGTCTGTGTTGGGGATAGGGACTAGGGTTCCAAGTGGGTACTCAAGGTTAGAAAAGCTGGTTCTCACAGATCTACGGTACTTAGAGAGTCTGGCTGGACCATCAAACACGGGAGTGTGGGATGAAAGAACGCTACCACACCTCCGTGTCCTGAAGATACGTGAGTGTCCACGTTTGAAAAGATTACCCATTGGAATGGAAAAGCTGAGGAATTTATGTGCATTAAGAGGCGAGCGACAGTGGTGGGAAGGAAAACCCATTGGACAGTGGTGGTCGGAAGGAATATTGTGGGAAAATGATAATATGAAAGCCAAGCTTGAGAAAATATTTGTACCATTGCCAAGACGGATTGTATGATTGTAAAGGAGAGATAAGTGTTGTTTTTTAAATTTTCAATAAATGAATGAATCAGATATGATTTGTAAATTGTACATGATGGTTAAATGAATCCATATGGTTTGTCGGTTTGGTATTTATTTAGTTTATTAATTATATATTTTAAAATGTGCTTTTAAACTTATATTTCTAAATTATATTTTTTAATTTTGCATAATTAAAATGTATTTTTTTATAATTATAAAAGTTAAACGCTTTTAAATTTATATTTCTAAATTATATTTTTTAATTTTGCATGATTAAAAATGTGCTTCTTTATAATTATAAAGGTTAAGCTTTTATATGATAATTAAATATTTTTTTTTGGATCTCATTTGTTGTGAGGTTTATAATTTTATATACTTCTGGTTTTATAACATTGCCAAATTTCCAAATTAATTGTTTTGTGTTTAATGTATTACTCATGTCAAATATTTTCTAATGATTTTTGGCATTGTTTGGTAAAAATGGGCTAAAGCTTGTTTTCCTATAATTGCAATTATTTTTGGAGCCATTTTTACAAATTCTTCCCATATTGTCATGGTTGTTTCAATTGCAATCTAGAGTTTTCACATTGTTTGATAAACATAATGGGCTGATTTTTGGAGTCATTTTTACAAATTCTTCCATTATAGTCATCGTTGTTTCAATTGTAATCTAGATTTTTTGCACTATTCAGTAAAATTCTTGTAATTGCAACCGTTTCTTGAGTCATTTTTACAAATTCTTCCCCTATTATCATAATTGTTTCAATTACAATACATAGTTTTCACACTATTTGGTAAAAATGGGCTCAAGCCTATTTTCCTCTGGTTCCAACACTGTTTGGAATCATTTTTACTAATTCTTCCCTTATTGTCATCATTGTTTCAATTGATTTTTATAAATTCTTCCCCTATTGTCATAATTGTTTCAATTACAATACATAGTTTTCACACTATTTGGTAAAAATCGGCTCAAGCCCATTTTCCTCTCGTTCCAGCCGTGTTTGGAATCATTTTTACAAATTCTTCCCCTATTGTCATGGTTGTTTCAATTGATTTTTACAAATTCTTCCCCTATTGTCATAATTGTTTCAATTACAATACATAGTTTTCACATTATTTGGTAAAAATGAGCTCAAGCCTATTTTCCTCTGGTTCCAACAGTGTTTGGAGTCATTTTTACAAATTCTTCCCCTATTGTCAATTCCTCCTGCTTTTGGAACTTCACGGCAGAAATACATTGCACATTTCTTCTCAAACCATCTAACCTTTTTCTAGGACCAATTTTTTCAGTCTCATTGCCCACAGTTTCCTGTAGACGCTTTGTGGATCGACTTGAACTGTTTAACGATGTATCAGAACCAAACTTCTCAGTACTCTTTTTAATAGTTTCCTCCCTCTTTTTGGGATAAACTGTAGAAGACCATCTCACACCACTGTCCAACTGATTCTATCTTTTCCCCAAAGCAGTTCTCTCTGCACCATTTTCAAATGATCCTTCCTGCTTTTCCAATTCTAAAGCACAAATCCAGTTTAGCCTTATGTTCTTGGATTCTAATGTAGAAATCCAATTCAGCCTGTTCTTCCATCCATTCAACGATGTATCTAAGCAGGACTTCTGGCATGTTCCTTTCTCACACAACAATGACTCTTTCTTAACATTTTCCTTCTACGCAAAGCCGGTGAAATTATCCCACTTGTCCTCGAACTCCAATTGTTCAAATCCCTTTCCGGCATTCTCTTTCTCCGCAGAACACGATGTCTGTTTCCCAACTCTTCCCCCAATTGTTCTTTTTGCATAACATGATTTCTCCTTCCAAACTACTCCTAACCCAGACACTGTCCCGGAGACATCCGAAGATCTTAATATTTCCATTCTCTTTGATCCCTGAGCCCTTCTGCGTCTATCTTCTATCAAGAAACTCAACATCTCCTGAAGCTCCCTGCTTGGCTCGTAACCCTGCAACCCTCCAATACATGCTTCTTCTTCCTCCTCCTCTTCTTTTTCCTCCCCCCATCCCAAACATCTGCAAATCCTGTCCTGGCCTGGATATATAACACCAGCACACTTTTTCTGTATGTGACAACCATTATTCCCTACAACTCTCCTATACCTAGAGCTACAGATCAGGGCAGACTGTCTCAACCCACATGAAACTTTTAAACACGGTGAAAAAGAGTGAATGCCAGCTGATGTTGGGGTTTGTTGTTGTAAAAAATGGTTGCAGCAACAGTCATTCAGATAACAGTCTATACTTCTTCCCCTCCTCAAACTTGTAGTTGAGCTTATATGCATATACATTTTAGCTTCATAGGGGATTATATTCAATCAAAATTTCTACCAATATGGAATCTTATGAAATTGAAAGGGATCGGTACAAGCAAAAGGCGTATAATGAATATAGACGTGAACTTACATTGAACTGCTTCTGGTTGATAACCTTCAACGCCCAGAGAAGCTTTAATTGTTTTCTTCTACAACCCATAAACATTTAATATCTATTCACATTTTCCGATGCAGAACAATTGATCATAGCACTGTTGATGATAGATGCATCGTATATATGACCTTTTTTCCAGGACATGGATTACGACTTTAGACTTGTCGAAAGTCTCAGATTAGTTGATGGGTTCTGTTTGAAATGACTTAGTAGCACAGATTGTGATTCAGTCATTTTTTTCCCATTTTTCCAAAAATTCAGCAGTTGCTGCAGAAAAGTAACTTAAAAGGTGAATTTTCTCATTTTCATTGCACAGTGACTTTTTGCTGAGCTTTTACCCAGTTAATGATTTCAAACCCTTGCTGTTTTTTTGCTGAGTCCAAGTAGTGCAACACTATAACAGATATCTGAAACATACATAAATGCTTCTTCCTTAGCAGTGTTCCTTTTCCCTAAGGCGTGGAACGATAGGAAGGTTTGGCTCCTATTAGGTGATAGGGTCCCAAATTGTGGGTGTTAGGGTTTCCAGACCTACTGGGTTTGACCCACCCATGGGGGTGAAAGTCGGGTTGCCTGCTGAAACACATGGATTCAAATTGGTGGTGAGTCAAACTTGATGTCAACAAGTTTAACTTGCTATGAATAACTCGACCTATGAGTACTTAGTGGGTTGTTCATGGGTCAACACTGTCCCGGAGACTTCCGAAGATCTTAATATTTCCCTTCTCTTTGATCCCTGAGCCCTTCTGCATCTATCTTCTATCAAGAAACTCAACATCTCCTGAAGCTCCCCGCTTGGCTCATAACCCTGCAACCCTCCAATACATGCTTCTTCTTCCTCCTCCTCTTCTTTTTCCTCCCCCCATCCCAAACATCTGCAAATCCTGTCCTGGCCTGGATATATAACACCAGCACACTTTTTCTGTATGTGACAACCATTATTCCCTACAACTCTCCTATACCTAGAGCTACAGATCACGACAGACTGTCTCAACCCACATGAAACTTTTAAACACGGTGAAAAAGAGTGAATGCCAGCTGATGTTGGGGTTTGTTGTTGTAAAAAATGGTTGCAGCAACAGTCATTCAGATAACAGTCTATACTTCTTCCCCTCCTCAAACTTGTAGTTGAGCTTATATGCATATACATTTTAGCTTCATAGGGGATTATATTCAATCAAAATTTCTACCAATATGGAATCTTATGAAACTGAAAGGGATCAGTACAAGCAAAAGGCGTATAATGAATATAGACGTGAACTTACATTGAACTGCTTCTGGTTGATAACCTTCAACGCCCAGAGAAGCTTTAATTGTTTTCTTCTGCAACCCATAAACATTTAATATCTATTCACATTTTCCGATGCAGAACAATTGATCATAGCACTGTTGATGATAGATGCATCGTATATATGACCTTTTTTCCAGGACATGGATTACGACTTTAGACTTGTCGAAAGTCTCAGATTAGTTGATGGGTTCTGTTTGAAATGACTTAGTAGCATAGATTGTGATTCAGTCATTCTTTTCCCATTTTTCCAAAAATTCAGCAGTTGCTGCAGAAAAGTAACTTAAAAGGCAAATTTTCTCATTTTCATTGCATAGTGACTTTTTGCTGAGCTTTTACCCAGTTAATGATTTCAAACCCTTGCTGTTTTTTTGCTGAGTCCAAGTAGTGCAACACTATAATAGATATCTGAAACATACATAAATGCTTCTTCCTTAGCAGTGTTCCTTTTCCCTAAGGCGTGGAACCATAGGAAGGTTTGGCTCCTATTAGGTGATAGGGTCCCAAATTGTGGGTGTTAGGGTTTCCAGACCTGCTGGGTTTGACCCACCCATGGGGGTGAAAGTCGGGTTGCCTGCTGAAACACATGGATTCAAATTGGTGGTGAGTCAAACTTGATGTCAACAAGTTTAACTTGCTATGAATAACTCGACCTATGAGTACTTAGTGGGTTGTTCATGGGTCAACAATTTTTGACCTGTGGACTTGTCAAAAAACTCGCCACCTTCTTTTATATATCTGAGAGACTGAGTTTCTTTGCTTCATTTTCTTCTCTGTTTTTCCCTGATTTCTGCTCATCTCTCCTTAAGTTTTAGCTTACCTGATTTGAACTCACTTTTTTGCCTCTGCCAAGTTTTTTGTGAGCTGAGCTTGGCAACTGCAGTGTTTGGTCCCATCTAGGCATTTGTGTGATCTAGTGCACATCCTCCTTAGCACTCATCAGTTACAATTCAGGTGACAGGAAGCATGAGAACACACCAATACAAACGTGGGAGTCCTTGCACGGATGATGCATCAAGTTCTCTTTGTTGATTATAGTAGATGAATAGATGTGAAAATTTTCTCTGCTACATTTGCATGTATGTGCATCATTGCTTTGTTTCATTTCTCCATGCTGTTAGGAGTCAGGCTTTAGGTTTTGGATTCTCAGCATATTATAGATATGCTTTCATCATGATTTTCCAGGAACTCCTTTAGTGCTTGTACTTTGTATTCTCACGGATGTATTTAGCAGTCCCATTGACCTATTTGCTGTTATTTGTTGGACATCAATAAAACTATCTTATCATATCTCTCCATCTGGACATAACTTGGTTTTTAAATCTGGAAGGAAAACAGGTTATTAATTGATTTGGCAATATATATAATTTTATTGTGGCTTCTTCAATGCAGTGGTGCAAATATCTCTGATTGGTAAAGAGAAAAAACAAAGTAGAGACCTTGTTGTTGCTCATGACTCACTATATATTTCTCCTGATATTTCCAGTTTCTCCCAAGATTTTCAGGTTGTCAATGATATATTAAGAATTCCTCAGTTCCAAGTTTATTCTTGCTGATATTTTCGGATAATTTTCAATATTTCCCCTGGTATTTCCAATGAGTTTTTATTTGGACCCTTCGCAATATATTCCTTGAAACGTTATTTGCGCTAATGCTTTGATGTGTGTTTTTTAATGATCTAAAAGATGATGTGAAATTGGTTGGGAGTCAATTCAAACGTTATATTGTTGCCATTGGTTAATTGGTACTTTTGTGATTCTTAATTCATACCATGCCTTTATAAATAACCAAATTAAACTATTTTGCATTGCATCTACTTGGCGTGATCACTAACATAAGGTTTGATCTTGGGTCCCATGTTGTGTGAGAAATTTAAAATGGACAAATGCATCTTTCCTCACTCACAAGCCCTAAGTAGAATACAAAAAGTTGAATTATCAGAGTCTAGAGACAACGTGTTCCCCCGATTGTTTCTATCTAAAAACATTCCTAGAAAGGAAATAGCCAGTAATTAGGGGGAAATGTTATTCCCACCAAAAAATCCAAAAAAATAAAAAATAAAAAAAATAATTAAAAAGGAAGGGGTTCTTCAGTAAATCATTGCCCTGTGTTGTTGATGAGAAGAGGAATTTGTGATACTTGTATTTGTATAAGTAATAGATATGTACAATCAAACCGCTCTTCAGCAGATATATGACACGAAAATGTTGCTTCTTTAGCACAATTCTTTCTCCCATAGGCTATGGAACTGCAGGAAGATTAGACTCTGTGAGTTGACAGAGCCCTATGTTTTCTGCATCCCCTTTAGCCATTTGTTGTATGATTTAGGGCACTTACTCCCCAAGAATCATTAGCTACAACCTACATTACGAGAAGTACTAGACCCGACCAATGTTGTCCTTACAATATATTGGTTTTTCACAGGTGAAGATGTGTGGAAATCCTTGAACTGATGCCACATTAGTTGTGATTTATTTAGCTAGTTACTGGCATTTTATGACTTGCCAATGGAAAAAAAAAAAACATATAATTATTTTGTTATTTTAATTGTAATTTTATTAATAAAGGTGTATGTTTTATTGTTTTTTTATTAATTATTTAATTATTTAAATTAATCAAACAGTTTACTTTGGTGGGTTTTAGTGAACGTTAACCACCATCATCATAAAATGTGAGAACTAGTTTATATTTTTCAAAATTCAATATTAAATTAACGATAAAGAACAATAATATGAAAACTAGCTTATACTTTTCAAAATTGAATAATTAAATTAAACAATAAAAAATAATAATTATGCTTTTGCTTAAATGTAAAAACTAATTCATATTTTTAAAAATTCAATAATTAAATTAATATTAGGTAAAAAAATGCTAATTATACAACTTTGTTCAAAATAATATACACTTTACCAGAGTTATTAATATATATGAGTTAATTGTGACTGGTTAAATTGATGTAGTTCACATATGAATGAAAGGATGACAGGATCATAATAAGGATTTAGATTTATTAACTAATTTGCGAAGTTTGTAGAATTGTATGACACTTCTATACTTATGTTTTTAATAGATATCGATTTATTAGTTGTTAGGCTAAGTTTGTCAAAAATGCATGTCACCTCTCAACTTATCCATTTATAGACATAATGATATAGATTGTTACATTACTTTTATTTTGATCATTGTCTTATTAGTGAGGTGTTGCTTTTCTTTTGAAATTAACCTTACGAAACGTAAATGTGATGCCAATAATCAGAGGGATCTTAATAAGAAATTTAATATTCCAAGAAGAGGAGGTAGTAGTAGATTCTAATAAATTAGCAATGCAACAACATAAATGTTTGCAACAAATTTAGAGAGATCCACCTTGTTGAATAATGCACACACTACATGGATAATGGATTTCCGCACTTTATGCCTTACGGTGTTTCCTTTGCAACATCTGGTGCAAATGCTAGTTATAATCCATTCATCTAATAACAATATCATAAGGTACTAACAAAAGACCTTATAGTAAAGTCAAATTTTCTTTTTAAAAATCAACTTATTAATATAAATATTTTTCTCAGAAAACTAAATGTTTCGCATTTTAAATAAATACTCCATCCATCATGCTAAACAAATCAACCATTAACCACTTTTCCCTAATTTATTTTTAAAGAATACATGGACTTTTATAACACACTCAAATTTTTCAGATTTGCAGAAAATCGCTAATGGTTATCAATTATCAATCAATAATTATGTTGCATTTGAACCCACCGCCGAACTGTTAATATCGCGTCGAGGGATTGTATTACAAAGGTAAAAGAGAGTATGAAAATAAACTGTTCTTCGATAAATTCGCCAGCCTCTCCCAAAATTCTCAGAAAATTATCTTGCGTCTATCTTCCGAACTTTTAAGGAATGTTAATTTTCCCAGCAAAAATTCTTATGCTCCGACCTTAGCTCAGTTGGTAGAGCGGAGGACTGTAGTAAGAGAAATGATCTTAGTTGTCATCCTTAGGTCGCTGGTTCGAATCCGGCAGGTCGTATGTGAACAATGTATTGCTCTGTTAGGTTTGTGCCTTTTAGTGGTTGTCATCCTCGGGTCGCTGGGTCGATTCCGGCTAGAATAATTAGCTTGTGCTTTTTGCAGTTGCCATACTCAGTTAGGTCGCTGGTTCGAATCCGGTTAAACTATTTAGGAAAATTCAAATTAAATTGTTATATATTTTCGAAGTGTGTAGGATTTTTTTTTTTTAATCAATTAATCCTCGGTTAGGTCGCTGGTTCGAATCCAGTTAAAATAAATAGGAAATTTTAAAAATTAAATAAAATTGTTATATATTTTCAAGGCCTGCTGTGCTTGGCTTGTGCTTTTTGTGGTTGCCATCCTCAGGACGCTGGTTTGAATCCGGTTAACTAATTAGGAAACTTTAAAATTCAAATAAAATTGTGATATATTTTCAAAGTGCGTAGATTTTTTTGAATAATTTGTAATCAATAAATTAAAATATATAGATATAATTTGTAATCAGTGAATTAAAATATATAGATAAGAGAAAGTTATAATATTTTTGAGAAACAAAATCCTTTGGTATGGAAATAGGGTTTTGAAAAGCATTTCTTTAGTAGCTAAGAATCTTTAGAGACTAATGGACAACACATCTTTTGGCTAGGTTGATGACTTAAAACACTTTTTGTTTAAAATTTCTTGGAAATCCACAAAAAAAAAAATAGTTTTATAGTCTAGAATGACTCATGGCAAATGGACGTTGTGGAAGATTGGGAGTGGCAAGAAGGTCAAGAGAGGGAAGGATTTTTGGATTGGGGTTAATAAAAATGGAAGGATTTTTGGATTGGGGTTAATAAAAATTATAAGTTTTTAGAAGATTTTTTTGAGTCTCTACACAATCAAGATGTTTTCTCTCTTTGGTATGCCAAAGCATAGGAGCATAGTAAGCTCGAAAGGTTAGATTAGAAGTTCAAAGTAAACTTAGGTTTAGAAGGAAGGCTTACAGTGAAATGATGCAGCTTTGTAAGTAAGCATTGTTCTAATTTCATCAATGATGAAGATGACTCTCTGTTCTGGTGTTAAATCCCCTTGTTTGGAAAAAACAAAGTGAAATTGAGGTACAAAGCATAAGCTTAAGTATATTTTCAAGGATCAAAGGATTCATGACGTGAAATAGTGTGGAAATTTTGTGGCCCTCTTAAAGCAAAAATAACATTGTGGTTGGCATTAAGAAACCAACTACTAGGGATAATGAGATTAAAAGGGGATGGGTAGGCCTAAACATATGTACATTATGTGGACATGACTTTGAGATTATGTGTCATCTTTTCATTCTCTACCCCTTTACGGTTTAGGTGTGGAACTCAATTGTTCAAAAATTACTCCCAAGATGGTTTGAAATAAGTTGTATCTAGAAGAGTGCCCCTCTGATTGGTCAGTGGATGCTTCAATGACCAATTATGGCTCATTCCCATGCCACCTAATTCACTTCATCTAGTGGACTCACAATTTAAGCCTGCTTTGAGATAAACATATACTAGTAAAAGTGGTAGTAGGCATGGTCTAGAAGCTTACTTAGGAAATCGAGTACAAACCTA
>APFE031228564.1:0-14603 GCA_000404065.3 Pinus taeda | reverse complement strand
TAGGTCTTTTAAGAAAAGGGTTATGAAATAATTATTTACATTTCATACATTAGAAAATTTAAAGTCAAAAAATAGGTCTTTTAAAAAAAGGGTCTGATGCATAATAACCACTTTTTTAAATCAGCGTGAAAATCACTACCATTCTAAAACACAATGTACATAAAAAAAATTAAAGTGCCAAAAACTATGCTCTAAAAAAACATGTGTATTCTGCATCACCCCTTTTCAAAATCGGGTCACTTTTTTGCTATCTCTACAAAACGGGTAACAGTATCAGTTCCCATTCCCCACTTGTCAAATGGATCAAGAGTCACTTGAGGTTGCAAAGGAATTTCATCCTTGGGAATAGGTTTCCCCATTCTTTGGCACTGGTCACATTGACTGGTGTATCTTCTTGCATCTTGGTAGAGAGTGGGCCAGTAGTAGCCAACTTGTAGTACCTTGAAGGTTTTCCTCTTGGCTGCAAAGTGACCTCCACAACACCCATCATGTCAGGATAGGACGATGTCAAAGACCTACTCCTCTCTGACACATCTCTTCAAAATTTGATCTAGGCCTAGCTTGGAGAGTTTGCACCAATCCAAGTGAATGAGGTGCTCTTTCTTATAATTCTTCCTTTTTCCTTGAAGGACAGATTTGGAGGGCACTGTTCAGCCACTAAGTAGTTGGCGATGTCAGAAAACCATGGAGAGAGAACTGAAATAGTGAATAAATTCTCATTTGGTAGCTAATCATCCACCATTCCTTCCTTACTTGCAGGCAAAGAAAATCTAGGAAAAAAATCTACAACTACATTTTCTCTACCAGGCTTACCAATGATAATTAGATCAAACTTTTGTAATAAAATCAACCATCTAATAATTATGGAATTCACATCATGATTTTTCATCAAATATTTAATAGAAGCATGGTCAGTTGTACAAAGGTTCAATAACCAGTGATATAGTGTCTAAATTTATTCAAGGAATGGACAACAACTAGAAGCTCTTTTTCAGTCACAATATAGTTCAATTAAACCTTGGACATATTTTTGCTATGGAAATAAATGGCATAAGGAAACTTGTCATCTATTTGGCCTAGAGTTGATCCTATAGCTTAGTCATAGGCATCAACATGGATGTGGAAAAGAAGAGCCCGATTAGGGCCTCAGAGTATGTTTGCAGTATTCAACTTGTCCTTTAAGTTTTCTTGGGTCTCTTGGCAGATTTCTGACCAAAAAAATTGAGAGTCCTTGGCAAATAGTCCAAAAAAAGGCGAGGCTAATTTGCTGAAGTCAATTATGAATCTCCTATAGTATCTAGCTAACCCCAAGAAACTTTTGACATCCCTCTTCTTTTGAGGAGTAGGTACCCTCTTTATGATAGCAATTTTATTTGTCTCCACTTGTAGTCCTTCTTGGGATATTGTGCGACCTAGAATATTCCTTGCATTCATTAAGAACTGACACTTCTCAAGACTAAGGGATACGTTCATTTCAATACACTTATTTTATACTTTCCCCAAGCTAGAAAGAGTCTTAGGGAAATCACACACATAGGGAGTGAAATCATCCATATAGATTTCTACAAACTCATGGAATAGCTCTACAAGGATGCTCAGAACTACCCTCTGAAAAATGGCAAGGGCATTACACAATCTAAAAGGAAGGACCCTATAAGAAAAGGTACCCCAAGGACAAGTGAAGGTGGTTTTATCTTGGTCCTATGGGATAATATGGATTCAATTGTAACCACTGAATCCATCCAGGAAAGAGAAGAACTTATTTCTTGCAAGACTATCCAAGACTTGGTCAATGAAAGGTAGAGGGAAATGGTATTTTTTTGGTGGCCTTGTTTAAGTCTCTATAGTGCACACATATCCTCCATTTTCCATTCTTCTTTGGGACCATAACTAGAGGAGACACCCACTCACTATCAGAGATGGGGCAAATGAACCCTGCATCCAACAAATTCTGTAGTTCTTCTTTAACTATGTATTTGAGGGTTGGTTTCATTCTCCTCTGAGGTTGGTGCACTTTCTTGCAACCTTCCTTGATGTAAATGTGGTGAATACACACTGAAGGGTGCACTCCCTTCATTTCTTTATAACTCTAGGCAAAGGAATCTAGATTCTCTCCTAGCATATCACATAACTCCTTTTCTTGATGTGCAGAGAGGGAAGGGTTGATTTTCAATGTTTTAGATGGACCAAATTCTATCATCTTGACATGAGTAGGACTTGAGTCAGCTAGGCACAAATCAACCCAAGGGTTATCTTCAACTTTTTTTTACTAACTCATCAAGGGACGTGGTGTTGGGGGGTTGATTCTAGAGGATTTGATCAATCAGGATATCTTCATTAGGTTTCCCCCATCCTATAGTAGCATATAGCATATAGATTGGGTAATATGTGGTAGAGTAGACTTCATCTTCCTCCTCTTCCATCCATAAAGGAAAGTCATGCTTTAGAGAGGGTTGAGAAGGAGGGTACAAGACCAATTGTTTGGATAAATGCTCATTTTTAATGGTCATATTCGCAACCCTACATCTTATGTAAGAATTAGTAGTGGCTAGCCATGGCCTTCCAAGGATGAGAGGATAACCATTGAACCTGTTCTTATTTTGGAGAATTAAGAAGTCAGCAGGGTATTCCCAACAATCAATGGAGACCATCACATCCTCAACAACTCCCTTAGGAGCTACTCTAGATCTATCTGCAAGCTCCAAGACTATTATGGTCTTTCTTAATGATCCTTGAAGATTCAGTTTAAGCATAGTCTCCTTAGCAATCACATTGATGGCAACCCCAAGATCAATAAAGGTATGGGGGTCAATGATACCATCAATACACACATCTACCACACAAATTCGAGGGTCTAGATACTTCGAGAAAATCACCCTCGCCAACATTATGTCAGACAATTGTTGAAGGACATGAATGGTAGGGGTGTATTTTTTTATACTCCAAGAGATGTTTGAAGAATTTCTCCTTGATTAACTTGTTGTAGATGTGGACATTCTTGATAGCTTGGAGGAGTGGAATTTTAACACACAATTTTTTCAATTCACCTAGAAGTTTAGTCGCTTATGAGGCATGTTGGCTAGGGTTGATTAGTCTTGCAAGAAAAGGAGGTGGATTGGCTTGGGGAAAAATATGTTCCTTTTCCTCTTCAAGCTGCTCAGGTGGAGATGGAGGTTGGTTATTTGGAAGCACTCTTCCAGAAATGAGGTTGATTTCTTTAATTTCCACAACATAGGTAGGGTAGGATGTATCTCCAATATAGACCTATTGTGCTTGCTTATTGTTCGAGTTTATATATGGCTATGAAGGAATCTAAGGTTGCTTATGTGGAGTAGGGTTAAGGAGTTGTGGAAGAGATGGAGGTGGAGGTGGTAAGGATGAATATTGGTTGTATCTGGGCCTCCACCCTTGTGATGGTGTATTACACTGCAGTTGTAGGGGAGCATACAACTGAAATGATTGATTGGCAGGTTGGGAATGGTATTGAGGTGCATAAGACTAGGGAGAAGGTGTGGACCATGAAGGATGAGCAGGAGGTCACCAAGGGCGAATGGATGCATTATGGTTAGGATGCCCCTTGTATGCCCTGGTGGTATGGTCGAGATCCTTGAGGCTTCCTTTAGTTGATATAACAAAGTTGTTAAGTCACGCCTTCAGCTCCTTCATACACAACTTTCAATCCAAACAGAGAAGGGCACTTATCTGTAGGGTTATTTTCCTCGCAAACCAAGCTGATCTCTATAAGATCCAATGCACATCCACTTATAGGGTTCCTCCTAGTGCATCTAGGGAAAAAGAGAGCTAAGACTATTTCTGGTTCCTCCTACTTCCTCTTGATATACGTGGTGTCCATTTTCAGAGAAAGGGTATGCAAAATTTCACTCTTAAAGTCTACCAACATGTTCCCAATTTCAATTTTGATGGATGTGTTGGAGGAGAATGAACTAGCCAAAGCTTGACTAGCCCCACCCTTCCTTTTGGCTACCCTAGAATGATTTTTGAAAACTGTCTTGATATCATCATAAGATAATTGGTAGATTTCCCCTCCCAACAACATGTTTAGGTTTTCTAGGAGATCTTCCTTGATCTCTTTAAGAAGGACTAACTTGAGTGATTCAAGATTGAGGGTGCATATGGCCCTTTTGTAGATGAGTTTGAACCTTTCCTCATAATCTTCAAAAGATTTATCATGTCCCAATGTCATTCTAAATATTTCCTCTTTTGTTTCTTTGGACGTATAATAATCCTTATAATTTTTGTTGAAGTCTTATTGCATTTGAGCCCCGGCAGTGTTGTTGTCCCTAGGTAAACCCATGAACCAACACAACTATGCATCCTTAAGGGTGGATGTGAACAACTTCAACTTCTAGTCATTAGAGGTATAATCATAAGTTTTTTAGATGACAACAAACTCAAAAAAAAATGTATCAGGGTCCTCTGAGGTTAAGCCATGGAAGTGAGGAAGGCCACAGGGGCTTATGTTCTTCATCCTAGCATCTCCATCAGTTTCCCTAATTGGAAAAACACCCTCAATTATGTTTTATATCCCATTTCTATTTTCAGCCATGGTGTAGGTTGGTGGAATGGTTTCTTCTTCTTCTTCCCAATAGGCTCTTTAAATATCTCTGGTTGTACGCCTAATGGGTCATCTAGATCACAACCACCGAGGAAGAGGGAAGGTTTTTGTTTGATGGTGTGGGGGTATTTGGAAATTGTTTTCCTAAGTTGTCTCTACTCCTATGAGGCATGGAAGAACATTGTTTTTTTGTTTTTTTGTTTTTTTTTTTGTTTTTTTGTTTTTTTTTTGTTTTTTTGTTTTGTTTTTGTTTTTTTGTTTTTGTTTTTGTTTTTGTTTTTTTGTTTTTGTTTTTGTTTTTTTTGTTTTTGTTTTTTGTTTTTTTGTTTTTTTGTTTTTTTTGTTTTTTTGTTTTTTGTTTTTGTTTTTTTTGTTTTTGTTTTTGTTTTTTTTGTTTTTGTTTTTGTTTTTTTTGTTTTTTTGTTTTTTTGTTTTTTGTTTTTTTTTTTTTTTTTTTTTTGTTTTTTTTTTTTTTTTTTTTTTTGTTTTTTTTTTTTTGTTTTTTTTTGTTTTTCAGAACTACTTGCAGAATGGAAAGAAAGCAGAAATTGTAACTATTTGTTGATGGGACTACTTGTAGAATGGAGAGAAAGTAGAAGTTGCAACTATCTACTGAATGAGAAAAAAAAGGAAAACATGAATTGCTTCTATTTAATGAATTCCAAATAGAAAGGAAAGCATAAATTACATCTACCTAGACACCTCCTCAACAATGACACCAAAACGTGATGAGCCCCAGTATTGCAGCAAGGATGCTGTAGCTCCTAGGGTTACCAACTTTATTTTATACACCTGGGGTTCATACAAACTTGGAGGTGACAGTGCTATATACACATTAGATGTAATAATCTACTCTTGTCATTTCTCAAATGGGGTGATAGACCACTAGGGTTTTTCAAAGTAGTCTTCTATTGACTAGAAGGAGTTTGACTACTGATAGTGAATGTAAATCTATGTTTGATGCAGAAAGTAAATGCTTTCCTATTTTAAGGAAATGAAAGTGCTGAATAGAAAGTGCTATGAAATTACATGAAATTACCTAGCTAAGGCTTAACACACATTACTTTACAGAAGAGACCTGATTTAACCTTGCATTCTATCATCTAGCTATCTAGACTAAGTAGACATGGAAATTATCCTAACATTGCTATGACTGATGTATGCATGCTCTAGCTAAATATTGCAGAAAAGAGTCTTTTGGTTTTCAATTTAGAAATGTAAATTCTAAGCTAAACAAGCTAATCTTTTGCAGGGGAGGAAGGTATGGGAAAACTGGTCCAAAATGGCATTGAGGCTTGTGGAGGTCAAGTTGAAGGCTTACCCTAGGATCTGATCATCATTTCTGCCCAAAACAATCCAAAACAGGTTGTTAGAGGGTTTCTTGTAGTTGCTATATGATTTCCTATAGTTATTATATGATGTCCTGATTTACCACAGGAAACTTAGCTAAAAGTTGTAGGAAGGTAGGGAAGTTGAAAGGAAGTGCTAGGAATATTTATTATGGTGGAATAAGGTATGGGGAAGGTGTAAACTACCCAAGTATCAACCCAACTCTTCAGGATGGTTGGATTTGATCAAGGTGGTTGTCCATGGTGGTTAAAAAATGGAAATCTGAATTATTTGTTGGTAGGATTTGGATAGGGGTGGAGAAGACTTAGATGAGGCCATTGGAATGAGCTCCTCCCTGCAGATCAACAACTCCTATGACAACACATATTCTTTTCTTCATTCATGCACAACTTTATGTAAATGTGGAATTTGAGAAACTAATTTATTGATGGCTAATGGCTTAAATCTATGTATGGTATGCTTTCTAGTCTATAACAAACCTAAGAAACCAAAATGACAATTGCACGTGCTTCTGAGAAGTCATTAACAATGATCTAGTCAACAAGAAATCCTAAGCTATGTAATAACCAAAAGATAAATATGTTTTTGGGGCTGTGAGAGTGTGGCCCTCAAACCATGATCCCATGAGGGAGATGAGGATGAGGCCATTGTCATAAGATTTTCTGAAGTCTTTTCTTTCACTATTGTAACATTGATCTACTTCTCCAACTAATGGAAGAAAAAATAACTAACCATTCAAATAATTGTAAATTAAACATAGCAGAGATAACTTCAGCAACTAATCTATGATTCTAATATAAGAATACATGTACAAAAAGAGGAACTTCTGCTACTAGGGTTGGTACCTAAATCATGAGCTTCATCCCTGTGAGTGAACTTAGTGCTGGATCAAAGAAACCATTTTCATTATCATCAAAATGTGAAAAATAACATGATACTAATAGTTACAATATCTTAGCTCAAAATTGCCTCTTGGATACAATAAAAAGTTGAATCCTAATGAGGCCCTAGGCTTTCTTATTTATAGAGCTAAAGCTACCAACAAATTCCTTAAAATTAGGGAGGCTTGGCTCCCAAACTCAGGATTGACTTGTCTTCAACTATCACTGGCTTGGTTGCCAATGAACTCAGTGGGCTTGGCTTCTTGTAACTCTGAGCTGATGAGATCTGGTGGAGGAATCTTCGAGTAATTTAGGAGTTAAGGAGGGAGACCCACTCTCCTAAAATCCCTCTTTCTTGTCTAGTTCAAGTTCCTAGACTTAAATTAGCCCAAAGCTACTCCAAATCCTGCAATTAATGCACATTAGGCCACATGACATAACATCTCACCTTTACCCTTCTCACTAAGAAAAATATAATAAAATATGTAAATAAATGTGTGAAAAGTTGGTTTTAATAAGCTTGAGAGTGGAATTAATGCCCATATAATTTACCTATTGATGAGCCATCAATAATGTCATTAAATGATAGGTGTAAACGTTATATTCCAACACCTACTCTTAATCCATACAAATTATAATGAAACCAAAAGATAATAAATTACAACTAAAACTATAGTTATTGGACTAGGTAGATCTCTACCAAGTTGACTTTAAACCCTCATAAAGGTGTATATTACAAGCTAAATTATTGAGCTTCTATATTCCACCTACCTAACCTCCTAAATTTATAATCTCCCAAATTGTTGAGATATCCACAACAATCTACATGAAAGATGCTCCATCAATATGTATTTAGATCCTAATTATGCTATAATTCTTATGTTTTACATCCCTAAACTATTTGGATCCATTACTGTCTTAAAACTAAGGGTTTCTTAAAATGCATAAAAAATTATTTCTTCAATAAAGTTGTCAACATTGATATCATTTGATGGATCTTTAATAATAGTTTCATTACTACATGTTATATGTCTTTGAAGTTTCCTTTAAGAACATCCTTTCTTGAAATTATAGTTTCATTCTGGGTGACCCATTTTCTTGCAATAGAAACATTCAACGCACCTATTATCTTCAATTAATCTAGCTCATTTTTTTCTTTAGTATAATGCCAATATAGGTTCTGCAAACAATTCTTCTAGATCTATAAATATGGGCATTAAAACAGGATAGAGAAGACTAAGTACATTTCAAAATATTCTCTAATAGCCTTATCTAAGAATTAACCAAGACTCTTTTGGATATTTCATGTGCCATTCCAACAATCTTTCCATCTGAATATGTCAACAATAGTCCCAAAAATATTCATTCTTACATAGACATTAAGGAAATGGAACTACAAAAAAAAAAAGGTTTGAAACATCATATTTCAAATCCTTGAGACTCTTGATACAAATCTCCATGGCTATTAGGAAGTTGGAGTCACAAGAATTTAAAACTTATCTTGCAAGGCCCATGTTTATTTATATAACTCTAAACTCCTAGAATCTTCCCTACTTTGATAAAATATTACAACATGAGCTAGATCACTAAATGAGGAAAGCATGAATAACGCCGAGTCAAATAACTAAACTCAAAGGAAGATAATCAAAATCACACAATATGATAAACATATATTGAATTTGTTAAAACAGAGTTTACCTGATTATATATCATTGTTCCTTATGAAAATAATTTTCATTTAGGAATGGAATATATATTAGTTTACATAAGAAGTGAATATGAACATAGCCTAAAGTTATAAAGTTGACTTATTATCGTGCATTTTGAAGTGAAAATGAACATATAATAAATTTATATTGTAAAAAATGCATTGCTAATTCACACAAGTATAAAAGATGTATTCAAAATGCACTATCTTGTCTTTAGTGGTCATGAAAATTTTATTAGCAATTTTAGAAAAATTGTTTTACTAATTTATGAAAAATATATTTTTTTCAATGACCTTGGAAAGCCTTGGAATTACCTCAACCATCTTTATCCTACATTTTCCATTTCAATCTTAAATCTAATATAAGTTGTTAATGAGTACATATATATTTCCTAACAAACTTTGCATAGGACCACTATGAGATCTCTACACTAAGCTTTGCATGGTTATTTCTAACATAATATTTATCAAATCAACATTACATAACCATTCCACACATATCCATAAATTTTGGATTTTCATCCACTTTAAATAATCTTTGCCCAATTATAAAACCATTTGCTCTAGTACCACAACATAAGATACCTAATTCCGATCGGGATGAGCAAGGTGGCAATTCGGGCAATAAATGATCGACAGTGCGCATGTAGGAAAGAGCAGGTGGGGTTCAGGAAATGATTAGCACGGGCAAATGGATCGGTGAGAAGGATATCTTCTCAAGGCGAAGGGATGGCAGGGTACAGACGGAGGTGGGTAGATCCGTCAGGATGTCAGAGAAGCGACAGGAGAATGATGGTATGGGAGAATGGGGCAGCAGAGTGGAAAGGGAGGCAAGCTATAAGTGAAGAAGGAGGGGAGGTATAAGGGAGAAAGGCTGGCGACGAAGAACGAAGAGAATTGCATGCAGAGGAACGGGAGAGGGTGGCGACAAACTGTCGTATACCGCCGGGAGAAAGGGAGAATTCAGGAGCTGAACCGAGAGAACAGGGACGTGGAGAAGGAAACAAAGACGCAAGGAAAGAATGGCGGTGGAAGGCAGCATGACTGCAGGCAAATGGATGAGGAGCAGGGCAGAGGAAGGGAACCAGGGACGAGGGGACCGGGATGTTAAGGGCAAAGGAGTAACGGAGGGGGATACAGAGCAGTTTTCCATTCCAGTGTATGATGACTCAGAGAGCGGGAGCGAAGATTTCGACGCGGAAAAAGGGAAAGACGAGCCGGGGACTGGAAAACGTGGACGGAATGGGAGACCAGCCAGGAGTAGGACCATGAAGAGAGGAAGAGAGGAAGTCGGAGGTATTAAGGAACGGGAGGCCGGAGAAGAGAGCGGAAGATGGAGCAGAGGGCGAGGTCGACGAGGCAGGGGAGGCCAGAGGAGACGGGGAGGGGCAGAGGGAAGAAGTAGGCGAGGACGAAGCTGCAGAGAAGGAACGGTGGAAGATGGGGAGACCAGCACAGAAGGGGCAGGTAGGAAGGGAAGGAAAACGATTGGGAAGAAAGTACAGGCAGCTGAGAGAGCCTACTGTGAGAAGACCAATCCGAAAATCAGAAGAATAATTGAACATTGGGAGGAGGAGGCAATTCAGGCCCAGTTTGAGGAGGAAATGGAGGATTGGGTGTATCTTCTGCCAGATCCAAGACATACCTGTGGTCGAATGACCTTATATAAACAATCTCTGCACGTATATTGGGTAATGAAGAGGCTTATGGCCAAGGCTATGGAACAGGTAGCCTTGGAAATGGCAGAATTATCACAAGGGATCCCAAATCTGAAAAAGGAGCTGAAGAACATTCAAATCACCCTACTCATGCAGGATAAGAGGCTGGAAGAAATTCAGCAACAGCTAGAGGCGAGTGGCTTGGTAATAAAGAAGGAGAACGAGCAGCAAGAAGATGCAGGGAACCACTGAAGAAAAGGCATGTTTTTTGAGTTTTTAAAAGTCTAGTTCTTAGTTATCACTAGCTATGTGTAGGATCTCTGTTAATTTTTATGTGCAGTCATATGACAATAGTAGCATATATAAGGCTGATGTATATAAATATATAAAGCCTGGAAAGATAGACTGAAAACTTTCTATTTTTGGTTAGCTGTCAAAAACTACAGGTGGTCAAGAAACCCGGTTTCCCCTCGGGGCGGGTTGAGACCACCATAAGTTTGTAGTGGTTTCAAATTTTGTTAATAGAAAAAGGTAACTCCTCAGCTTCCAAAAAAAAAGTTATAGATTATAAAAAGGTAAAAGCGTAATAAAGTTCTATCTAAACCTATAATAACCATGAGTATATTGAATTTTCCCTCCCTATTGTTTTATTGCCGTTATTGTCAAATTTGTTATAAAAAAAATAAATTTTAAATTTTAAAATACTTAAAAGTCTAATAAAGTTCTATCTAAACCTATAATAACCATGAGTATATTGAATTTTCCCTTCCTATTGTTTTATTGCCGTTATTATCAAATTTGTTATAAAAAAAATAAAATTTTAAATTTTAAGATACTTAAAAGTCTTGGTTAAGTGTTTTGGGGTTCTTGTTCATTTCACAGTGTTTTTGGTAACTTATAGCTTAGTCAAATATCCGTCTTTACAGTGCTTTGAAGATCAATTTATTATATATATACTTTTTTGTTAATATAAAAAAAAAAAAAATGAAGATTTTTTTTTAAAAATTTAAATAAAAAAAAATTTCTTACTTTTGGGAAAAAAAATGCTGGGCCATTTATAATTTTTATACACAATTTTTTTTCATTATCCTTCAAAATTATATTATTAAAAAGAAATCTCTAACTTTAAAAAAGTTTTTACTAATACTCGACATGAAATTTACAAAAAGCTAACATCCAAAATTAATGTAATTGATTTTATTATACATATTTGATATTATATTTAATTAAAAATAATATATATCTCTTAATATAAATTTAGAGATAAAATTTTGAATTGTTTTTAGACCCAAAACTGACTTTTAGATTTTAATTTTATTGTTTTGTAAATTTATAAAATTAATTTATTTTAATTTTCAAATACATTTATATTTATTATTTTTTAATTTAAATTATTTTATTTTTATATTCCAAATTTTTTAATAAAGGAATATATTCCTATATAATATTAATGAAATAATTTTTTTAATTAGTTATAATTATTTAATTAATTCATAATCGTGATTTACTCTTGTTCTCTAATAAATTAGAAGCACTTAACATTTATATTCAAATTAGAAGCACTTTCGGTTTTTTTTAATCGCAATTGTCTTCGGTTATCTAGCCACTTAGGCCATGGCCACAATAGATACCTACATTATTTACCCCCTCCGAGCGGTCCAGTCGCCCTGGTTCCGTGCCCCTGACATGCTACTCCGTAACCCTTTCAGAACGCTCAACCCCATAAACAACTACTGACATGGCCAAATTGAGTTGAGCTTACTCACCTTAGTAGCATGTCGAGAACTAGTTTCGTTACGGAAGTCGAACATTCTTTTTACCACTCTTTCAAAAATGTTAGAGTAATATTTTAATTTTTAAGGCATTTAAATAATTTTACATTTTTTTTTATATTCAAAATTAATAAAATTAATATAATTAATAGATTTTTAAAAAATTTATTATATTATAATTAGATTTATTTAAATATATTTATATAATAAATTTTATAATTTATGATTATTTATGGTTTTTTTTTAATATTGAAATTATATATATATGTATAATTCAATTTTAAGGTCAAGTTTAAGTGAGACACTAAATTGGTGTATGAGACTTCTTTGTTTGTGAGACAAGGGATCTACTTCAGCGATTTGATTGCAAGTCTATGGAAGCATACATACTCTACCCCCTTCACCTCAACTATTTGATTGCTAAGTCTAGGAAGGTATACATACTCTACCCCTTTGATTTTGAACTTGCCATAAAAACACATGCTCTTAACTATTAGGCCCACTCAAACATGTATATATAAAATTTGTTATGCTATATTTTAATTATAGTAAAAATGTCATTATATGATAATAAGATGTTATCACATGAGATATAAATAAAAAGGGTGTTAGATAATATATATATAGTTATATAATATAATATATATTATATTATATGTATGTATATTATATATATGGGGCTAATTTAACATATATTTATTAATATATATCAACATTATTATTAATGATTATATTTTAAATATTTTAATATGATTGACGAAAGATTATATTTACGATTTGTTTAATTAGGGGACAATGTGACTTGTTTAATTAGGGGACAATGTGACCTGGAAGATAATTCTCATGGATTTTTTGTTTTTTTTTTTAAATTGAAACTCAAAGTGTTTGAATGAATTTTTTTAATGTTAAAAATGGATTCACTACCCTTAAGCACCCATGAAATACCAAAATTGTGAAACATGGCAGCTACAACTTAGAATTCCAAAAATATTTACGAAATTTAGTCCAAATCATGCCAAAAAGACATTATTTTGAAATGTAATCCTCACATATTTAACTACAATATTATTTAGATAGATAAAATTAAATTGTTTTAATACCATCATTAATCAAAATTATCATAATAAAACTTAAAAAATAGTAAAAATTACAATATATTTAAAATAAAAAATTAATTAATTAGTATTCATATTAAGGATAAAATAAATTGAAAAAATAATTTAATTATTTTTTAATATAGGCCATAGGTAAAAAAAAATATTTAATAGTAAAATTAACAACAAAATATATTATAATATTAATTAATATTCAAATAAATATAATAAAATTATATTTTTCACAAACTAATTTTAAAAAATTAAAATGATAAACTTAAATACATTCTATAATGTTTTGATAATGAATAACAAAACTAAACTCTTTGATTAGGAAGATAACAACATTAAACTAATATCAACTTGTTTGGAAAAATAATTATTAGACTTATAACTTATAATACAGACCCTAGTTTATTAGACGTGTAACATGCATGCCCTAGTTTGATGTGTGGTTTACCCAAGGGATACCCGCGAACACCAATGTGGTATTTCTAAAGTATAAACACTTTAGATGCTGCTAGAGTATAAACACTTTAAATGACCGGCGAAGTCCACGACAAAACACCATAGTTCAGTACCATGAAGCAATGGTAGGAACAGGACGACAAACACCGAGCAAACATCAGTGGTTTAGGCAGGATATAAAAGAGAGAAGTGGTGGCAAGGGGCAACAATTAAAGAGATAGAGGTGGCAAGAAAGAGATAATTCATTTAAGTCCATTTTGTTCAAAACGTCTAGCAACCGGACGAGAAACATTAGTCAGCCGTTGATTCATTTGAGCAAGTGACGTGCGAATCAGTGTTTGTTATTTTCATAATTTTTTTCTCTGACGTTATTTGACAAATTTTCACATATTGTAGGAGGTAGACGCTATTATTATTATGTTAGCTAAAGAGGAGCGAGAACATGGCGCAGAGGGAAAAGTTGCTAAACAAGAGCAGAGGTGGAAATTTTCAAAAGAAGAGGTATTTATCTCTGGGTCGTTCGATAGTTGAAACAAATTGGCCAACACAATGTCCATCATTCCTGATGAGGTGAAGGGAATTTTTTATTTCCCTGTTATCAGCAGCAATTTTCATATCTAATTCTCTGGTTTTCTTTTAGCAGCCTTTATCATTTATAGATCTTTTGTGGTAATGTTGTTAGTTTGTTTATCGATTTTTTGTTTCCAGCGTTTCTAAAACTACACAGAGAACTTGCAGAGCACTGTGTGCAAAGGGCGGAGTAATTTTCTACAAGGTATACAGGGTACAAGGTACAGTGTAGCTCATTCTCAAGACCTCCCTGTTTGCTTATTTGTAGTGTTATGATGATTTGATTTCCTTAAATTAAAGACAATTGCAATTGGTAAGTAATTCATTCATTTATTTATAGATTTTTATGGGCTAAGAGTGGTTGCTTTGTTTATTTAATTTTGCTTCCAGCGTCTTGCTAGAAGAGAGGATAGAGCACTGAGTGGAAAGGGCAGAATGAGCACTACCGCAAAGGAAGGAATGGAAACTACTGAAGCTAGCAATAGCAATGTTTGTAAGCTACTTTGCAGATGCTTCTCTATATCTT
>APFE031228560.1:0-15133 GCA_000404065.3 Pinus taeda | reverse complement strand
CACTTGGTCTTGTAATTTTGATATATCATGTAGCATTTCTTCCTCTTATTCATGAGTCATGCTAGAGCTTTCAGGTTGTTTACTAGGTGTTTCCATTTTCTTTCTTCAGGGCATCAATTATCGATAATAATTCTTCACTATTCTCTTTGAATTCCTTCAAACTAATTTTTCAAACCAAGCTTATGCATATATTAAAAAAAATACACACCTTTTTTCACTTTGTAGGCACTCGATATTGAATATGATGTATCTCAGTAATTTCGAATCTTTCAGTTCTGAAATTGTGACCTACAGTATCCCTCTATGTCCTCCTTCTAATAACACCAGTTTGATTGAATTTAGATTCTCCAAGAAAGAGTTATGCACAATCTCCCAAGATGACTTGATTATATACCTTTTCAAAAGAGTGAATTTGTATGAGGTTCCACGTGTCACTGTTTTGACCTTCGGGTCTAAACAATATATACAGGAAACTACAGTCCGTCCTCTTTCTACAACTTCTTACAAAATTTCAATCTGATTCTCAAAACAAAAGTTATAACGATTTTCCCAAGGTCACCTGTTTGAAATGTACTTCAGGAGTCTGCAAAAAGACCAACTTCCTCAGATCATATCTCCACAAATATAGCGCAAAAAGCTATAAACTTCGGACCCAAGGTTCAATGAAATTTCGTCTCAAATGGGTTTTTTGTTCGCTTTTGAAAAGTTGCAAAAAATGAATTATAGTGAAAATGCCACGATGACACTATTTGGAGTAGCGAAACCCTAGAATCCAAAGCTCTGATACCAAATGTTATGAAACCATCTCACAAAAAGATAGAAAAGATAGATCAACGCCTTAGAATTAAACCTCTTTGAGGGGGAAACCTCCTTTATGTTACATAAATGAACAATTCTTGGATGATTCAAATAACAAAACCACTTGTCTATATATAGGAGTCTAAGGAGTCACAATATAACCAAGCCGACCTAACAATAATAATATAAAGGCACAAAAATAACATTAGAGGGATTCTATGGGGCACAGTAATAACATTATGGGGACAATAGGGGCACAAAAATATTAATAATGGATACAACTACAATAGTAATAGGGGCATAATTATTATTATAGGGACCTATAACCATCTATCCTTAAAGGCATTGGAGACGAAATCAATGAGTACATAAAAATGTATGAAGGCATAAGAGCATGACATTATGTTTCATATGCCCACATATGTGTTTATTTAAATTTTTTGGGCGCTCTTCCAGAGGAAATCAGGCTAGTGTTCAGGGATAAAGTATGGATCTAGAGTATCGATTATGAGCACATACCCTTTAGGGGTAGGAAGTGTTATGAGCATGGGAACCTCTTCAAAGATTTCCCCCATAATGTTTCCCAAACTGCTAATCCTCAAGCTCAGAAAAGGACTGATGAATAGAGCTTCACGAGAGTAGCTAGTAGAAACAAGAACAATAGAAGAAGTCAAGGGAAACAAGGCCAGACATTCCAAGCTAACATGAACAAATTTGAAGCTCTTTGAGAGGAACAAGATGAATCGGAAGAGGAGGAAATCATAGTGGAGGAGGGTGACATGGTGCAATAGTAGCCTATTCAACAAACTCAAATAAGGAAATCCTAATGCAAATCTCAAAGAAAATGAACAAGACCTAGAGGATGTTGACATGGAGCAAGAAGGCAGAGGTGATTCAGCAGAGCAATAAGCAATATAAGATGCCCGAAGGGGAATGGATCTTAATAAAGTTATGGAATATGGGAGAAGCATGACCTAGAATCCATCTCGAAGGAATATATACAAAAAATAGAGGGATCATTCTTATTCCAAGAGGAGCTTAAGTAAGCCATAACATACAGATAGTATGGAGATCACAACATCAAAGGTATAAATTCCAACATTCTAGTTGAGCAATACAATCTCAAAGGACTGGGAAAGAAAAGAGGTAGGAAAAAAACGAGTCAAATCTTACAAGAAATTGGTGCAAAATTGATTAATGAGGTTAAGGTAAGAGCCCTAACCCTAACCCTAAATCTTTATCAATGAATATGATCTCATGGAACATTTTTTTTTTAAACAAGGTCAAATAATTTTGTATTATAAAAAATAAAGGAGCTAAGTCCTACTACATTTTGGGAACAACTAGTCTTCAGTAGAGGTACAAAATGGGAGTGCAGTCCCTACCTCTGCCTTTGAGATGTTGATTTTGAAATTCTGGAAATTTATGAAAACATATTGTCTAACAAACTGCCCAAGCAACAAACAATATTTACAAAACATAGATAGATGATTGCATGATGTTCACCAAAATTGGTTCATTGACTCTTCTGGATGCTGTCCTCTTTTCTTGCTATATCTTGAAGAAGTCTCTCCTTGCTGGATTTGATTCAGTGGATTGATGTAATCCACAACGTCCTCCAAGTGTTTGCACCTGTCTTTCAGTTCTTCAATCTCTGCTCTTTGCTTGTCTATTTCACTTTGCTTATGAACATTTTTGATCTTCATCTCAGATCGCAGATGTTTAAGAGTTTGGATGAAGCGACCTATCATAAATCTATTAGCCCGACACATCAGACAACTCTCATTTTTTTCAACTTCTTCAAGGGGATTACAAGACATATTTTCTTTCTAGTTTGGTCTTTCAACAAGATTGTTTTTGCCTGGAGTAGGTCCTGTATGCTTGATTTGATGACTTCTTTTAATTCTGCTTCTTTTTCTTTTTGCCTGACCTCTTTGAGCTATCTGCTTGACTTTTTTATTGGTCCTGTAATGCTGCTTATAATACAACTCCCACTTACAGTTACCAAGCTGATTGGTGGTCTAATTATAAGAAATTTTAAGAGGAAAACTTGTGGACTCAGGATCTAAGGGCTGAGAATTGATTTCGAAGGTGATGTGAGTATGTATGGAATCGATAGAAGTCAGGAAGTGGCTTATGTGGAGTCTATGGGGCCGGTAATCAATAAACAAGGCAACACTAAAATAATTGTCAGTCATAGTATTGGGAGGAAGATAAAACTAAAAATGACAACAGAGATATAAAACATGCTTTTACCTTGAGACATTAGATGTGAGAGGATTTTGCTCTCTGTATCTGGAAGATATAAAGTTGGAGAGGATTAAAGAAGGTCATAATGCGGCCTAGAATGAATCTATGATGCCAGTTATCATGCAACAAAGCCACACTAACACTTTTATCAGTCTTTAAATCGAAAAGAAGAGAATGCTGTAGGTAATAACTGAGAAATGCAGTGATGTTGTTACCTTGATTCTGAGTCTGACTATTATTGTTTTTACCCAGCTTGCAATCAACTCTTGAGGCTCCTACTGTAAAACTTCGCTGACCTCTGTTTCGCTTGGAATCATGATTCTCTATGCTTCTGCACTCTTTTCTCTTATTTCTTATGTTTCCAACTATGACACTCTCTCGCTACTTTCCCAAGGGATGTGATTTCCTTTTCTGATACTTCAATTTATAGTTGTTTGTGCCATACGCTAACATGTTACTATGGGTTTCCTTCACAATTTTTTTCCCATACTAGCACAGATGTCCACTTCCCAATTCGATGGAAATCACTGTTTTCTCTTGTGTGTTCATGCCCACTATGACCTTTTCCTACTTCATTCGGTGGACGAGGATGATTACTGGCATGTTTCAGATCATGATGAGTCCTTTTGAAGATTATTTGGATCCTCATCTTTGAACGAGGAGAATAATACTTGGTTTTATGCCCTGACAGTTGTAAGGGGATCTCTTGCTCATTGATGTTATCTTCCTTTCCTCTTCTTGATGATTTGATGCTATTTGTCCTTCTTTAGTTTTCAAACCAGTCCTCCAAGGAGAACACTTTATGGGATGTTTTCTTCATAGATTTTGTTATTTTCTTTCACAGATCTAGCTTGTCTATCCACTGCCTTGTTGGCTAATAAGTTTGCATCTTTGTTTGAGTTCTTAAGACATGCTTATAAATTATATTCCCCATGTTTTTTGTGTTTGATATGATTCTCTTTCTTATTTTGTTTAAGGCTACACTTTTGAATTCCTTCTCTGCTTCCATCGTTGCTATAATGATTGCTGAGTCCCCAATTAATATTGGATCTTTTATCTCTCTTTTTTTTTTAAATCTTAGTGCCAATCCATAAACTATATGCCTCTGCCTTGTTGTTAGTCATCTTTCCTAGATCCCATTCATATGTTATTATTTTTTTACCTTTCGGATCTAGGATTAGGCCGCCTGCCCCTGCTCTGCCTGGATTATTCTTTGAGGCTCCATAAAAAAATAATATGTACTTTTTCTGTTCTTTAATCCACTCTGCTATTTCCCTGTCATTCAAACGAAGCTTCCACTCTCTGATTTTTGCCCTGCCTTTATTTATTGGTTTTGTAAACTCCAGAATTGTCTTCAATTAGAGCTTTGCTATACCATTCCCTTTCTTCTTGCTGCAAGCTATTCAGATCGATTCTTCCTACTCCATTTATACTTATTATTTTTGAAACTTGTCCCCAAGTATTCAATGTAATAATCCCTATACTTGGCTTTTGTCCCTTGAAGATGCACTTGTTTCTGACTAGCCATAGTTGCCAGCAAAGAATTGAGGGTAAACATTTCCAAATTCTATATATTACTGCTTTTTTCTTCTTTGTATAGGGGTAGCTTTGAACCCAATTTTTGTGGAGAATTGACAGTTGCGCTGTAGTGTCTATGCATAGCTCTAATGGGTTGATTAACTGCTTCCAACATTCTCTTGCCATAGTGCAATTCATAAATAAGTGCTGAATGTTTTCCTCCTCCCTTTGCACATGACACATTTGGAAGGTCCTTGGAAGCCTTTCTTTTCTAGATTTTCCAAGGTAAGAATTTTGCTTTTCAGCAGTGACCAAGAAAATAATTTTATTTTAGGCAGACACTCATTTTTCCATACTGTTGTCCAAAGATTCCAATTCTCTTGACTGTTGTAATTTTGAAGATAGTTGTAACCTGATTTCACTGTGTAATTTCCTCCAGTTGAATCCCAAATAAACTCATCTTGATCTTCTATCTTTATTGGCGCTGCTCCTACTAAGAAGGTTTTCAATTCTTCCCATTGGCTTCTCAGTCTAGAAGGGAGAGTAGGCACTCTCCAATTTGTCCAGATATTTTGTTCCCATTCGCAAATAGAGTATAAGGTGGTTAGGCTTGTCTCCTCCATCCAATCTTTTAATTCTCTTAGATTTTGCCACTGTTTTAATGGATTTGCTCGCATTATTCTGTCATCCCATATTGAGATTGTTTTCCCATTCCCAGGATTTTTGGAAATTTGATCTCTTATATATGGAATGATCTTTTTAACCAATTTCCAGACCTGTGTACAAAGCCGCTCTGGAATTGTTTCAGTGAGCATTTTTGTCCTTTGAAAATTTAAATATTTTCTTGTTAAAGCTTTTCCCCACCACTGTTCTTTACCATTTATCATTCTCCAAACTAACTTGATCCCAAGTGCACTATTCATCAGTCCTGGTATCCTAATTGAAATCCCTCCTTTCTCATAGGGGAGAGTTACTTGTTTCCATCGAACAAGGCTGAATTTTTTATTTCCTTGCTTTCCTCCTTGCCAGAGAAAGCTTTTGATAGTTAATTCCATTTGTTTATGGGCACTTTCCGAGGCAATTATTATGGTATACTGATATATTGGCAAAGTTGAAGGGAGGGCCTTGATCATTATTGTTCTTCCTGCAAGATTGAGCCACATCATTCCCCAACTTTGAATTTTCCCCCTCATTTTTTCCACAAGATTATTCCAGACTTCTGCCTTGAACACTTCTTTTGCTAATGGTAGTCCCAGATATATAAAATGGCTCCATTTTAATTGAACCGATATTTCCATTATATGGGATATTCTCTGCATTATGTTTATTGAGACATTCCAGCTGTAAATTTTGCATTTGCTGTTGTTTAGGAGTCCTCCTGAAACACGAAGAAAGTCATCTAGTAATTTTTAAAAATGTTTTGCAATGATGCCAGAAGCTCCCCCAATGAGGAGGGTGTCGTCGGCAAAGAGGGAGTGGTTGATCTCTTTGACTCCTCTTGAGATCCTGATGCCTGGTATTTTTATTTTCCCTTTTATTTTCTCATTGTGCACTTAGTGAGTCTGCCATAATGATGTATGGGAAGGGGGATAGAGGACAACCTTGCCTCAATCCTCTAGAGCTTTGGAAGAAGTTGCTTGACCTTCCATTAATCAGAGGAGCTATCCAGGGATTGGTGATGCAAGTCATAATGATGCCTATAAACTTGGAAGAGATGCCAAACTTTTGAAGGATAGTAGCAAGAAAGTTTTGGTTCACTCTGTCGAAAGCATTGGCCATATCCAATTTGATGACCATTCCCTTTTCTTTTCTTTGTATACTACGATGTATGGATTCTTGTACAATTATTACATTGTCAGTAATTTGTCTTCTTGGTACAAATCCACCTTGATTTTCAGAGATGATGCATGACAAAATTTTTTTAATCTATTTGCCAAAAATTTTGTGATGATTTTGTAGGAAGAGTTACACAAGGAGATAGGCTTGTATCTATCAATGGAAATTGGGTTTGTCTCTTTTAGGGACGAGAGCCAAGAAAGAGGCTTTTGTATTTTCCCCAACTTTATTTTTTTGAAGACATTTTTGATCATTCTCACCAAGTCTTTCTTGATAGTTTCCCAATGGTTCCTGTAGAAAGAAATTGTGAATCCGTCCGGTCTTAGGGATTTATTCGGGTGTAGACTCCACACTGCATCTCTGATTTCCTCCTCGGTGACCTCTTTATCTAAATCTCTGTTTTGCTGCTCGCTGTTTTTTTTTTTTAATTTGCTATAAAAATTCCTCGCTGTCCACCTGTTGATCCCTTGCTGAAAGGAGATTTTTGTAGTGGTTGTGAGCTGCCTTTTTAATTTCTCCTATTCCTCTTATTTCTTGCCCCTCTACTTGAATTTTTTCAAGCTGATTTATAGCTCTCCTTATTTTCATAATATTATGAAAAAAAGCGTTATTCTTATCCCTCGCTTTCAGCCATAAACATCTTGACTTTTTCTTGCTGTCTTCTTCCTCTTTCCGATTCTGTTTGTATAAGTCCAAAAAAATCTCTTTTTCTTGTGCATAACCTTGCTCTCTCCCTTGTTTGTTTTCTTTTTCCTTACTCATGTTGTCAAGTTTCCCTTGAAGTTCTATTTTTTTTGCTTTTTCTTTGAGTGTATTTTCTCTTGCCCATGATTTTAAGTGAAGTCTTAAATTTTTTAACTTCATTTCCCACACATAGTGAGGAGAGCATAATCTATCTATTTTCCAACTTTCTCTTATTTGTTTGTCGAATTCCTCTTTGTTGTCCCAAAGTTTGTTGTATTTGAAAGGGAGCGAGCCTTTGTTTTCCAGCCTACCCAAAATCAATACCATTGGCTTATGGTCTGAAGCTGACGCATGAATAATTTTGCTTTTCACTATGGTGAATGCTGCTGCTATATCTTCATGGATCATAATTCTATCTAATCTTTCCTTTATGTTATGTTTTCCTATTCTTTTATTGCTCCATGTATACTTTCCATTACTTGGGGGAATGTTAAGTAATTTTTTTCTTCAATGATTTCTTCCAGCGCTGCTCTTGAGGGATCATTGTAGTAGTTCCCTCCCAGCTTCTCGTCAATATTTCTGATCAGATTTAAAACTCGTCCCAAAATTATTTTACCTCTTTGCCTTTCTGCTGCTTCTTCTTTCATTAACTTCCAACATTGTTCTTTGTCTCTGTAGTGGTTGGGGGAGTAAACGTTTATGATGCAATACTCCTACTTTGTACTGTTATTTTTCAGATCTGTTCTTACCCAATGACTATTTTTTTTTTAGTTGACTAGCTCCCACTTCCTTTTGTTCCACATTGTGCATATTCCACCTGAGGCTCCATTAGAGTCTATCGTTGTTCCTTCAAAGTCTTTTTTCTTTTGGATCATTTTTTGAAGTTCTTTCTTACTTACTTTGGTCTCTTGGATCATAAAGATGTCTGGCTGCTCCTGTTTTATGATATCCCTGAATATGTTTATTTTAAGGGTGGTTGCAAGACCCTTGCTATTCCAAAAGACCGTAATCATTACTTACTGTTTTTATGATGTGTCCCTCCCTTTTCTTTGTGCTGATATTTTTCTTTGCTTCCTGTCTGCTTGCCGAGGAAAGTATCCATTGGTTGTTGTGTTCCTATGGCCATTTCCTTTGCTGCTACCTCATTCCTTATTTTTATTAGATTTCCTGCCCACTTTTCTTGGTTGTTCCCATGCTTGGGTGTTTTCTTTTGCTTTGTTTCTAGTTTGTATTCAGTCTGCTATGGGTGGAGGGGGGGATGGGCTATGGACAGGGGAGGTGATGAGATCTAATGCGCTGGATGGTGAAGGAGATCTTGGGGATGGCAAATCTTCTCCCAAAGTTTCCAATGGATTTGAGGAAGTTATAACTGGAGGGGCGGTATTTATTGGAGGAACTGGGGCTGCTTCATTGGTCTCTTGAGGCCATGAGGAGTTTGTTGCATTCTGTTTATTGAGAGACTTATTTATTTTTACTTTCTCCCATGTGTCTTCTTGAACTTCAACACTTTCAAATTCTTTTTTTTACTACACCTATTTGCAAAATGACCGTATTCATGACATACCTTGCATTTGAACAGAATTTGCTCGTAGTCCAGTTGCTAAATATGTGTCCATTGATCCACCTTGATCCTGATCGCCTCAGGTAGACCTTTTCCCAGGTCTACTTCCACAAACATTCTTGCACAAGCATGCATGTTGTCTTTGGGTTCGCACCTGTCAATGTATTTGCCTACCGCATTCCCAATAGCTCTTACCGAGTCATCACCCAACAGTGGAGGGGTAGATGTGGCAACCTGAACCAGACTAGAACCTCTCTTGGAATATCCATATCTGGATCGAAGTCTAGCATCCATCTATTTAGCTACAGTCCTCTTAAATCCATAAAATAAGGTCCATTTCTGAATATTAAGTCTTTGTCTTCCTTAGTTTCAAATAGGAAAGTATAATATCCCCTTCCACAGAAACAAATAGCTATCTTCCCATGTGTATTTGCACTCCAGTTTCTTTCCACCAATTTCTGAATTGATCTTGGGGAATGCCAGTGCCCTGTGAACTATCTAACAAGGCCACGTTCTGCTAAGGAAATGGTAACTTTCCTTGGGAGAGTTGGCGGTAGTGATATCTCTAGAATGTCTGCAAGTTTCTTCACAAATTTGTTGACTGATGGCCTGGTTCTTGGAGCTCTGTCTTCTGATATCAGAGTTGCAAATGCTACTTCATTTTCATCATTCCCTTGTTGGGAGGAAGAGTCTCCCTCTACAGTGGGGCACATTGTTTGAAAGAACTCAACAGCAGGAGGCTGCCATGTAAAGGGACTGTGTGTGGCTGCAATGGGTGTAGGAAAGGGATCTCGTAGACATTAGTGGTTCAATCGAAAGAGGGTCTCTGTGGAGACTAGTCAGTGCCAAAGAGGGCTCAGCAACCAGTGGCTACCAACCATGGAAGCTGCAAGAAGTTGCAGGAGGCAGCAACAACGGCTAGGTCAGAGGCATGCACGCGCAACAGTTTTTTTAAAATCTCTTAACTAACATAGGATATTTATTATTGATATGATCTCATGGAACATTAGAGGTCTAAATGGACGTACAAAAAAAGCTTCCATAGCAAAGAATAATGACAAGTAAACCGTAGATTTTGCTCCTTCAGGAAACTAAACTAGGTATAAAGGACATACCTGCTCTTCAAAAGTAGTGTTGCGAGAGTTACAACTTCATAGCTAATGTAACAAGAGGATGGCAGGAGGACAATTAATTTTCTAGAAGGACTCACTATTTGAGCTCATCACTTCAATAGCCACTAAGATCTCAATAACAACAGTCTTGCAAATAATATGAACTTCTGAAATATTATGCATGACCAACATCTATGGATCACATAGGGTAGATGACATAATCCATATGTTGAACACTATAAGGAAAATCATAGATGACTTGTTATTCCCTCACAAAATTATAGGTGGAGATTTCAATATTATCCTTAACCTTTCGAACAAAAAAGGATGACTTAGGAGATGAGATATGGATGTAGAGGATTTTAGGGAGGCCATAGATCTTATGAAAATGGTGGATGTGCAAACCTCCAATGGAGTCCCGACTTGGAACAATAGACGGAGGGGAGGGAGAACAGACAAATAGCCTCGCAACTGTACAAATTTTTAATCTTAGAATCTATCTTCCTCGCTCCTTGGAGATAAATGGAAGAATTCTTCCCCACGCAGGATAAGGCCACTGGCCTATGGCCATGAAGATCTACCTCTTAGAAGTCCCCAGGAATAGACCCTTCATGTTTGAATCCTTGTGGATGGACCATCCCAACTTCCAGAACAACCTGAAGGAGTGGTAGAATGACACTCCTAATAGAGGCTCCCAAATGTATCAATTTCAAAAAAAATTAAAGCATGTCAAGAATAAAATTAAACAATGGAACAAAGAGATCTTTGCTAACGTACAGATCAAACAAAGTAAGAGGAAAAGGACCTACAAAGGAGATGGGAAGAAAGGTCCAAACATGAAGAGAAGTTGTAGTAACAAAAATTTGGGAAGAAAAATACCAAGTTCTTCCACGGATCATGGATCCAACATAAGAAAACCAATACCATTCTACACCAAAAAAAACAGATGGAGGAATGACAAGCACTCAGGAGGATATTTCCGAGGAACTGATCACTTTTTATGGATGAATTCTAGAGGACATCAATTTGGACAAATCCCAAGCCATCAAGGAGAGCACCAACAACATTCCCACCATTTTGAATCTAGACCATAACACCATGCTACTAAAGCATGTCACCATGCAAGAAGTTGAGGAAGCTATAATGACAATACCTTCAGGTATTGCCCCTGGGCCAGATGACTTCATAACTGACTTCTTTAAGGCCTACCTGTCCAAAATAAAGGAGGAAGTTCATGCAATAATGGAGGAAGCAAGGAAAAACAAGACATTATTGGGGGCATTTAATGCAACCTTCCTAAATTTAATCCACAAGGAAGAGGGGCATGACACCCCATATCGATTTCAACCCATATCTCTTTGCAATCAAATAAACAATATCATTTCCAAGGTTTTGGCCAACAAACTCAAACCATTGTTGCCTCTTATGGTCTCTCCCAACCAATAAAGATATGTGGAATGGAAACAAATATTGGAAAACATCATTCTATCTCATGAGACTATACACTCACTCCAAAATCTAAAGAAGCCAAGGATGTTAATGCAACTCGATATGTTGAAGGATTGACAAGATAAGTTGGGACTATATGCTAGAGGTTCTCACGACCTTTGGTTTCCACAAGGACTCTATTGATTAGATAATGGCCCTTATCCAGGGAGCCCTTTTCTCCATCCTACTTAATGGATCCCTTTCCCAACCCTTCGTACCTAACAGAGAATCGGGTAGGGAGACCCTCTATCCCTATTCCTCTTCATTCTCATAGTGAAAGGTCTTGGAAGATATATACAAGCTACCCTAACCAACCATCAACTCATAGGTCTAGAGCTCCATGCCAACTCTTTAGCTACCACTCATCAAGAATTTGTTTATGACATCCTTTTCATGGGAATTCCAACTATGGTACAAGTCAAAACTTTTAGGAGCATTATGAACTTGTTCTTTGAGGCTTGAGGGACTTCAATCAACCTTTAGAAATAAAATAAAAAAATACTTAACATCCTAGCCCCTATACAAAGAAACATTATTAGAATCCTGGGTTTCCATAATTTCTCTCTGCCGTCAAAATACTTCGGAATCCCTCCCAAAGATAAGGTCCTAAGGAAATCAACTTGGGAGGATCTCCTCAACCAGTCGCAAAGCAAGCTCTCCAATTGGACTTTTAGATCCCTCAACCTGGAGGGTAATCTTTTTCTAGTTAAATTTGTCCTCCAAGCCATGCCCCTATATCTCTTCTCAACTCTAGCTGCTTCTAAAACCATATTGAACACCATTTGCAACATCCAAAGGAACTTTTGACAAAGGCCTCAAACTTTCTTTCAAACATTGTGAGTTGTTCCTAGAGCTCTACAATCTCAAACCTCTCCAAAGAAATCACCTATACTACCATGGTTTTCATTCTCCAATACGTCCCAGCCAATCTAAAGTGGGCTGCCTATCATAATTTGGAGTTTCCTAGATCATAGACCCATCCTTGTGTCTTTGAAAGTACCCATTTTGCATCCATTCCCTCGCATAGTCATAGAACTTCCATATCGACCTCATTTATTACATTCTTGCTCTCTACGGGGAATCTATACAAAAACTAGCTATGAGCATGCTCCATGCCCCGTTCTGTGTGAGTAACATATCATTGCCCAGACTCTCAAATTTGAGTTGAGCCCTGAGAGCATAAGATAGGTTTTTTCCACTTATTGTTTCTTTGGTGAGTTGATGTCATCACTCCTAGGCTATTTGTAATACAATAGTTCAAGTATTGAAATTCCCCTATTGCCAACCACATGCTTCATAGGTCTTGTTCCATGAGAGCCTCTGAAACCAAATTATGGAGGCTAGAACCATAATGATCCTTTGGATAAAGAATCCAGAAGTGTATTGAACAAGAAATAATACCAAAGTATGCCCTTAATTAGGCGATTTTCCTACTCAATGTTAATCCCATCGATTGCCTCCATATTAAAAAATGATAACCCACTCATGGTAGTTATCTTCTCCTAAAACCAAATCCATGTTGAAATCTATTAGTATGTTATTTCCTCATACACCCACCTAAGACGCTAGCTAGTTTAGCTACATCCCTCACTTGGATCGTTAATGGTCATCAACCTCACGCTCATGTTTGAAGGTGGGATCATGTTGCAGGTGCCATGGAGGTGAGAAGCAGAGGAACCTATATCAGATGAACCCCTTAGGAATCTTAAGAATTCATCCACATTAACCTCCTCTACCACACATCTACGTTCACTTGCCACCTCATTATCCTACTCCTGCCTCATATTTGTCCCATAGTCTCACACCCCATCCAAAAACTTCTTTATATGAATTTATTTATATAAAAAATTAACATATATCTAAAATTACATAAAAATATATTATATTTACTCATTGTATCATCCAAAGGTAACCTACATATAGAAAAACCATTTTGAAACCCAAGGTTGTCCCTTTTCTAAAAGGAGGGAAAAACTTATTTATATAGAAAATGGGCATCTATCTAAAATTATTGCGCTGAGAGGTGCTCTGCAATCCAATATGGGGGTGATGTTGTAGTGGTTGCGCTGAGAGGTGCTCTACAACCCTGTATGAGGGCGATGTTCTAGTGTTTGTGTTGAGAAGCGGTCTATAGCCTAGTATGGGGGTGATGTTGTAGTGATGTAAATGTTTGTAAACATTTAACATTTATATGTCAGCTCAATTTAAAAATAATAAAAGGTTAAAAGTAATATAGATCCAAGTATGGGGGAGATGTTTTGGTGTCAGTATATGAATGTAAAAATTTAAATGTTGGCTCAATTAATAATACAAATTAAAAGTAATAAAATAATAAAACACTTTTTATTGAGAATGTCTTTCCGATAAATCATATCATTAGTTGTTGGTCGATATTTTGAACCATCTAATGTGGTTCATTTGTAGGAGTTAGATTAAAAATAGATGTATCATTAGGTATAAATAGCAAAGATGCATCACGTTCTGAAAATAAACATTAGAAAAATAAAATAAAATAAAATAAATATATATATCTATATAATCTTAAGTTTTAAAGAACATTAGGATAGAGTATGGTCAATATTATCTAATAAAATATAAAAATAAATTTAGAAAAAGAAAAGGAAAAGACTAATATTATATTAATACGTGATAGGTTAAGAAAAATGAATTAATTAAAATATTATGTAAAATTATTATTATATCATATTACCATTAAATTTAAATACTATATTATAATAATTAAGAGACTAAATTAGATTAACAAGGTCAATTAGGAAGAACATTAGGTACTAAAATTCAAATTGTATAAATAATATTATAGAAGGTTAATATAAGAAATACAAGAAAAGCAAAAAATAACCATTATGTTGAGTACAAAGTATTATTAAAAATGTAACAGGAAGAATGATTTGACCACTATGTCATAAACAAGAGCTACATAGTAGCTAGTACTTCCCACTTAGTTTAAATATAGCTTAATTAAACTAAAATATAATAAATACAAAAATTTCATCACAAAAATAAAACAACTAATAAAATATTGTATTGTTAAAAGTCATCACCAAAAATTAAGAAATACTATTAACTAATATTGTTTATATTAACATATATATACTTTAATATTATATATAGATACATTCTTTTTTATTTTTATTATATACATACTTTTTTATATTAAATTTATTAAAATTTATTTTTAATATAGCAAAAGGCATAGAGCAAGTAACTCAGCTTAGCTTTAATATAGCTTAATTGAAGTAAAAAAACCAATAAAAACCAAAAGATTCACACCAAAATAAAACAATTATAAAATATTGTATTTTTTGAATGTCCATGGCCAAAAATAAAATATAAATATTTATTATTTAAATATATGACACTTTAATATATATGTTATATATATATATATTAATGTTGCTTTATTTTTTTTCAATATATATAATTTTTTATAATTAAATTTTATTAAAAATTTAATATTAATGATAAGTCATAAATGAAAATATGGAGAAAAAATTATAAATTCCATGAAAATGAAATATAGAAAATAAAAAAAAGTCAAATAAAAAAGGAAATAAAAACAAAACACAAAAAACAAAAAATTAGTAACTAGTAGAAATAGAAGTTACTAAGCAACCCATAATAAGACATCAATCAATAATCTCACAATTAAATAAATTTAAATAATAATAATAAATAACAAAAATTGAATTCCTAATGTTAAACTATGGATAAAAGACATAAACTTTTTGTCAAAGACAAACTAATACACTCTCAAAAGCAAAAATGAATGCATCATACCATGGGACATGTATAATAACAAGGGCAACATAGTAGCTAGTACCTGTGGCTTAACTTAAATCTAGTTTAATTAAACTAAAAAATAATA
>APFE031228555.1:3948-46871 GCA_000404065.3 Pinus taeda | reverse complement strand
CCCGCACTGAATAACACCCCCCCACAGAGCAAGCCTTCGGAGGGATCGCCAGCCAACAAAACCAAATTATTACCCGATAAAACCCACTGCTCTCGCCAGGTACTGACCAAATAAGTGTGCCCAAACCCCAAACAAAGACAGGCGACGCGAAATTCTTGTACCAGACGCAGACACAGAGAATAAACTTAATGAAACAGATGACAACAGGTTCAGACTCAACAAACACTCTTAAAATTCCAGACCCAACGGACATATACCTGACCCAGGGAGGCGTCCATGCGTTGTTCGCAGCTCTGGAACTCAGACGAATTAACCACCTGAAGCATGCCTCTGTGCCATATCCGCCAAGGAGCAGCTCTTTTATGCTCGGATGTAGGCGCGCCATCCGGGAGTTATGTCCTTGCAGTCCATTAATGCCCTTGCTCAGAGCCATTACTCCTAAGTCCAATCCGCCAGTACTCAGAGCCTTGAATGCCTGAGTTTCGCTTGCCTTTAACCGCCAAGAACTGTTGGTCGTAACGCCAGCTATCGTCCTCTTAAGTAATCGCATTAATACGTGGTTAATGCACCCGCATCCGGGTGTGAGTCTTCCTTCGACTGCCTGTCATTGTTTACAATATCGTTGAATGTTGAGAGCTGGCTTTCAGAAACTGTGCTGGAAATCGAGCCCTCAAAGAAATATTTTCCACTGTCCACTCCCAAATTAGCTAGAAAATCCGCTAGCTTGTTCCCTTCTCTTTTGATGTGTTTAAAGGAAATTGCTTGGTGAAGAGATAACCATTGCTTGAGGAGGTCCAGGCGAGGAGCCAGTCTCCAGCTGCTACTGACTTTGTGAACAGGGGATCCTTGCAGAAGTTTGGAGGCCATAGTGATGATGATTTGGGAGTCTCCTTCCGCAATAAGAGGAAAGAAACCTCGTTCTTGTGCTAGATTAAGACCTCTCCATAATCCTTCTAGTTCTGCTGCATTATTGGTGTTCCATCCAATTGAGCCATGAAAAATTATGAGAGGGGTACCTTGATAGTCTCTGATGGCTCCTCCGAATCCCGTTTTCCCTGGATTGCCTCTTGAAGCACCGTCAAAGTTAAGTTGAAACACATTGATTGGCGGTGGGTTCCATATAGCTGCAGGCGTCTGATGCTTAGGTATGTTATCCTTGGTCGAAAGCGGCTGATTTAATTGAATCTGCCAATTGTCCCAAATAGCTTGTTCCTGCAGGTTTGATGGGAAATCCTCCTTGGACCATACTTTGACAGATAGAGTTTCTCTAAGGTTATTATGCAATCCTGTCCATAACTGCTCAAGCGACATTGATTGATCTTTAAAGATCCTTCTGTTTCTCTCCTTCCAGATATTCCACATTAATAGACCTGGGATGAGTTGCCATAGAGTGTTTAAAAGTTTACTTTGATATGGCTCTTGGCTCCAGGTGCGAAGGGTGCCTGTGATATCCCCATGCACTCTACCTTCTTTTTGACACCGAAATGTGATCTTTTCCCACAATTTCCTTCCGAGCTGACAGGTTTGCATGAGATGTAATGTTGTTTCCTCTTCTTGGTTGCAGTTGGGACATATGGATGGCCCCGCGAAGTTCCTTTTTCTTAGATTGTCCCAGGTTAAAATTATGTTGTGAGACAGCAGCCACAAAAAGGTAGAGACCTTCGGCCATATGGAGGAGTTCCAGATATTATTCCATAACTTATCTTTAACTACCATATCTTTGATGATGAGTTTGTAAGTTTCTTGTGTAGTGAAAATGCCTTTTTCCTCGTACCCCCATCTAAGAATGTCCATATCTTCTGAAAAGAGTATTTTCTGTTTTTGAAGTTCTGATGAAAGTGTAAGATGAGATTGCTCTGGACTGTGTGATAAGATGTGGCAGACCTCTTTCCATTTCCTGTGTTCTTGTCCATTGTGAGAGTCCCAAAATTGACTAACCTTATCAAAGGGGTTTATATCTTGGTTTAGGAGCCCCGGGGTGTTGTCTCTGAGATTTGGTAGCTGCTGCCATGAGTCTTCCCAAAACCTTGCTGTAGTACCATTCTTCACATCCCAAAAGCTATGCTTTTGAATTAGATGTCGTTGAAGATTGGCTGAGTTCCAAATAACTGATCCTTTGCTCACTTTTGACATTCTAATTCCTTCCTCTATGGGTACATTACCTGCATATTTTGTTGTCCATAGAGATGCCCAGGGAGTGCTTGGATTTGAGAGCCATCTCCACCAGATTTTAGCCCCCATAACCATATTACTATGTTCTGGGTCTCTCAGCCCAATGCCTCCAGCCTTTTTTGGAAGACATGCTTTCTCCCATTTAACTAGCACCCATTTCCTGTTTGGACCCGAATTTCCCCACAAGAAATTGCGTTGAAGTTGTTTGATTGCCTTAAGAACCCACTTAGGCGCCGCCAGAATGGAGAAGAGATAAGTAGGCATGGATTGAAGAACAACTTTAATTAGAACCAACCTACTAGACATATTAAGAGTTCTATGAGTCCACAGGAAAAGTTTAGCTTCAAGTTTTTCTAAAAGGCAACTCCAAGAGGAATGCTTAAGAGCCAATGCAAATAAAGGAGCCCCCAAATATTTGGACGAAAAAGAAGAGATGGTGAAGCCTAGGATGCGGGCAATAGCTCTTTGGGTGGTAGGAGGCGTGTTGAAGAAAAAAATCTCAGATTTGACTTTGTTGATGTGAGCTCCCGAGGCTTCCGAGAAGTTTGAGAGAATTGACTTGAACGATCAGGCTTCTTGAACAGAACGATGGCCAAATAGCATGTTGTCATCAACGAATTGTTGGTGAGAAAAGGCAGGGATATGGTGGAACGCTAGACCTCTGAGGCTATGAGAGAGGATAGCTGATTTAATGTTGCGACCCAGACCTTCCGCTAGAATGACAAAAAGAAAGGCCGAAAGAGGGTCACCTTGTCTGATACCCCGAGAAGGACGGAAAGTGGTTGACGATATTCCATTAATAAGAATAGAAAAGAATGAGGATGACACAAGACTGCTGACCCATCTAATCCAGGAAGGGGCAAACCCAAAGGCCTTTAGAATTTTTTGCATATAGTCCCAGCTGATACTATCAAAAGCTTTAGATAAGTTGATTTTGAGAAGCATACCTGTTTTTTTTTATTGCTTAAGAGAGTGGATTATTTCATGGGTTAAGATAATCTCGTCCGTGATCTGTCTACCTTCTACATATCCAGATTGTTCCGGAGATATAATAAGGGGAAGCAAAGGCTTCAGTCTGGAAGCTATAACCTTGGAGACAATTTTGTAGATAATGTTGCATAAAGCAATCGGTCTGTATTTATCTGGAGTATTAGATTCCTCTGCTTTGGGTATTAGTGCAATGAAATTTGGGTTCATACCTGGAAACATCCATCTTAGCGTGCGTGATTCCTCCACAACCTGCCAGACTTCCCATTTGACAAGATCCCAGAAATGTTGAAAGAAGTTTGAGGTAAATCCATCTAAACCTGGCGCTTTCCCGGCTTTTAGCTAATGCACTGCATTCTCAACCTCTTGAATACTAATTGGTTTGAGAAGAAGAAGATTGTGATCTTCCGTGATTAGGTTGGGTATGTTTCTAGTGATAATATCAATAGCCTTTGTTCTGTTGACATTAGGTTCTTGATTCATCTTCTTGAAGTATTTGAGAAAGTCTTGTTCAATACCTTCATGAGTTTTAATTTTACTTCCTTGTTCATTGTTGATATGGGAGATTTGATTGCTCATTCTTCTTTGCACAGTAGTTTTGTGAAAGAATTTTGTATTTTTTTCCCCCTCCTTTAGCCATCTAACTCTAGATTTTTGCCTCCAGAGAGTCTCCTCCTGTAAGTCTCTCTCAAGGATTTGGCTTTCTATGTATTGCTCCTTTTGGGTGAGCTCTTCAGAGCGTCCTTCAGCTATCATTCTTTGCTGAATATTTTTCATATCTTGATTGAGGCGGTCCTTAGCGTTGAAGATATTGCCGAAGACAAAATTATTCCAGCTTTTGATTTCCCCCTTGAGGTGTTTCAACTTCCTTTGGAAGATTGACATTTTAGTGCCATCCGTTGGGTTAAATTTTAACCAGGATGCTTTGACAAATTCGTAAAAGTCCGGATGTGACAGCCAAAAAGCCTCAAACCGAAAGGGTCGCCTGGTGTTGCTTCCAGGATGATTCCAGTGGAGGGCTATTGGCCAGTGATCAGAGCCAGAGTAAGGAAGGATTGATGCAATGAATTCTCCTCCGAGATGAACAGCATTATCTGAAATCAAGAATCGATCAAGACGAGAGGCTATTTGCATTGGATCAGCCCTTTTATTGTTCCAGGTGTATACGCCATTGTTTGAGGGAAGATCTATTAGCCAATTATTCTGAATGAAGTCTTTTAATATGGAGCCCTCTCTGTTTATTTTGCATCGTCCTCCTTTTTTTTCCTCCATACTTGCAATCATATTGTAATCTCCTCCAGATATCCATAATGGGTGCGCTCTGTCTGTATTGAGCTACGTAATGGTATCTAAGATTTCAATCTTGTGCTGGGTTTCTTGAGGAAAATACACGTTTGTCATGTGACCATGGATATTGGTGCCAATTATGTGAAAAATGGCCTGAATGAAGTTTTTGTTTGCATGTATGTTCTTTAGTTGTATTGTTCGCGCATCCCAGAGCACTGCAAGTCCTCCTGACGCTCCTTGAGCATCAACAGTTGTTACCAAGCCTCCAGGCCAAACCTTTGCTGCAATTTTTTCCAAAACTGTCGAGTTACATTTAGTTTCTTGCAAAAATAGTATTGTGGGTTTTTCCTCCATTAGCATGTTTTTTAATAGTCTTCCTTTCCTTGGGCTATTGAGCCCTCTGATATTCCTTGACATCAACTTCATTGGGAAGGTTTAGGGTTGGTATTGAAATACTTGGTTAACTTGGCATATCTGCCTTATTCAACCAAGACATCTCCAATCTTGATGGTTCTTTCTAATGTGGTCTTCCGTCCTCGTTTTTTACTGTCTTTGGTGATGAACTTCCCATCCCATTGACTACCGATTTGAACCCCTAGTGAGTATTTATTTTGAGCTTTATTGAGGACCGCAACTAGATTTTCCACCTGTCTGTCAGGTATTTTGTCGAAATTTCCTGTTTTACATGCCTGTTCCAGACCCAGAATGTCTAGCTCTCCAATGTCTATTGATTCCGTATCCTCTTCCATGAATTGAGGTTCTTGATAGCTTCCATCTCCTTCAGTTTCTTTTCCTGTACTGGGATCTGTGCCGTCTATTTCCATTTCAGGGATGCTCCAGGTTTTTGAGGCAGGTTTTATGTTGTTGCCCTCTTGTACCACCTCCTTTTCCCCTGCTTTCGAATGGGATCCTTCAGTCTTTTCCGGAGTGGAACCTTTTTTGTTGGAGTTTAAGCTCTCTGGATCCTGCGACTCTTCATTGGCCAAAACTTCAAAGTTGTTACTAGTAGAGGGTTTTGATTGATCCCCTGGAGCTAACTTTGTAGGGGTTGCAGATTTTTTATTTCCTCTTCTTCTATTCGGCACCTTAATGAAGTCGTCTGAGGATTGGTGTTCCTGGTTGACTTGAACCTGAGGTTTACTGTTTAAAGGGCAATCTCTATAAAGGTGTCCTAGATTATGACATTTCCTGCATCTGAATGGAACATGTTCATAATCAATTAACTGGATCCATTCTGAATCTTCATGAAAGAGTCTTACCGTATCAGGCAGGGGTTGTTTCAGATCCATATAGACGTAGATCCGTGCATATGAGGTATACCTTATTGTCTTTGTTTCTTCCGCTACCTTGACGAATTTGCCCAAGACTTTGCCGATTTCTTTGAGAGACTCCTCTTCCCAGTATTCCCATGGCAGCGAGTACAGCCTGATCCAAACCGGTGCCCAGCTTAGATCTTCCTTATCCAGGTTGAATCGTGCGACCCATTCTCTGAGAAATAGCCCGGCTGAGTTGAAGAAATAAGGCCCCCCATCAAAGACTTTGTTCTGATCTTCCAAACAGTTGAAGACTGCGGTAAAAAACCCCTTCGGCCCTAGATGTAGGGTTATTTGTCCTTTTGGATGCCATTTGACATTAATCCAGGCTCTTAAAGCTTTCTTGTTTGGCCAAAATCCAATAAATTTGCCGATGAGAGCATGATCTCTCATGTATTGAATTCTAGCATTAATGCGGTGACTGGGTAGCTCCACTTCTGGCCTGTGGGTAGCTACTAGCTTGCATGTGGATGAGCTTACTTTCGGCTTGTCTGGCTGTACTTGTTCAGCCTGCTCCTGCTGATTTTCTCCTGCATTTCCTTCATTGTGCTTCTGGTCCCCTTCAGAGCCCTCGATTTGCCATCGATGGTTGTCGTTTGTTGGAGGAATCGCTCCTCCTACCCCCGGAGGGGGGTTCATTGTTCCCGTCTGCCAAAGCACGTGGCCTGTGGTCTGTGACTGCAGCACTGTCGCTGTCAGTGTGGGTGATCTTTATTCAGAGGTTCTGCCGTTGCAGGCGATCTCAGAACCCTAGCATCGTTTCGCCCTACCGTCGCCCCGATACGAAAGATAACATTAGTTAAATTATATAATTATCATAATAATAATAATAATAATAATAATAATAAAGCTATATATTTGAGTATAAATTATTTAAATAACACATTTAAGTTATATATTTTATGCAATGATGCAATTAATAATTGTAAACGACATTGTAGGGCTTGCTTTTTAGCGTTGGCGAAACATGCTGACAAAACTAAACACCATCTTGGTTTAGGGAAGCTATCGAGATTGAAAAGAGGTCTATCACATTGAATAGAGATGATGGGTGGAAAATTAGCAGTTGTTGGATCCCATCACTTTTTCCCTAAATTTGTGCCCTCCCCCTTTTACTTTCGGTCTTAGTGTTGTTTTCCCTTACTTTAGGTTGATTCTTGAGAGTTTTTTCTCTTTCTTTATTTCCTTTTTTCATTGTTATCTTGATCTCTTGTCTTATTTTTAGCTTCCTCTTTCTTTTTTGTTTAATGATATTATTTTTTCTTCAAAGTAATAATAGTAATAAAATTAAGTCAAAGTAATAATATTTATCTTTTTCTTTTTAGAATTTAATATTATTATATCCAAAGTATTAAGAATATGTCAAAGTAATAATATTAAATGATGTAATATTATTGATATTTATATTAAAATATTAAGTACATAGAAACATTTTTTTAAGAATAGTTTTAGGGAATTTATTTTTACTTTATGTTTTTAGATTTATTATTATTATTTCAAAATATTATGTCAAATCGAAGTAATAATTTAAAATTAAAAATAATAAGTTTAAAATTATTTCAAAATAATAATAACATATTTTTATTTTAACTAGATTTCATATTTTATTTTTATATTAGTTATTTATGTTGATTTTGATTATTTTATTGTTTCTATCGACATTTATTTTTCTAGCCGTTTTGCATCTCTACAATATATATAATAGTTTTGTTGGATGGGTACTTTCATCCAAGTCATGATGATGAACTATACTTAGTGGTTCGAAACGCATTGACGACAAAAATTAATATGTGATTTACCAAAAGTATTTTCTCAGAACATTATGAATCACAGAAGTTTGCATTCTCAAATATATTTTTTTTAGTAAAAGTATTGTTAATGTATATAATTATTGATAATAATCAGTAGTTATTAAAGTTAATCATAATCAACATGTGTAACATGGTGAACTATGGGCATAATGGTAAGTAAGCAGTCACAAACAATATTCAACCATGCTTAATTGTGGAAAACTTGGTTGAGTGTGGTTGACTATAGTTGATTGACGTAGTTAACCACAACCAACCATAGTCAACATGGGCATCATGTTCAACATGCACATGGTTAGCCATAGGGATCATGCCCAACATGCCCATAGTCTTCATTATCAACTGACCATAGGCATTCATAGTCACCTATTAGGTTGACCTATGTTTACTAGGTTGACCATTGTTCACTAGATTTACTAGGTTGACCTAGGTCTATTGGATTTATTAGATTTAGTAAGTTGAGCCAGGTTTATGAGATTTACTAGATTGACATAGATTTTATAAATAAATAATATTGAATGATAAATATTAATACATTTATCTACACATTACTAATATATTAATCTATAGAATATGAATAACTTGTACATTGTGTGTGTTGTTAGTTTATATATATAATATATATATATATAATATATATATATATATATATATAATTGACTTAGTCAACCAAAGTTAGTGTGTAGATTATGCTCATCCATGATTAACAAGAGGAATTATGTTCAACATCCCTATAGTTAACTATAGACATCATGCCCAGCATACTCATAGTCAACCTTAATCAACCATATCCAACTATAATAAACCATAGCCAACCTTAGTTAACCATGGTCAAGGTTTAAAAATGTTTAACAACAATAATAATAATAGTACTTTTATAACATTTTTCAATGGTGCAACCATATTCAACGATGGTTAGTCTAGCTTATCTTTGGTCAATCATGGTCACCATGACCATCCATGATCACCATGGCCACCCAAGGTTAACATGCTTAACCAGAGTGAATATGGTCAACCATATTCATTTATAGTTAAACATTGGTAACCATGGTAAGCAATGTTCACCCATGATAATCAACCATAATTGACCATAAACAACAATGTTAAAAAAAATGACATTGCAATATCACAAATAAATATCAACATCACAATGTTTCAAACAAAAATATGTTAATGTTTATGTAGTTATATGTTGTTGAAAAGTCATGAAATATATAATATTAAGGAAATAAAACATCTTAAATCTAGAACAAGAGAAAAAGGAAAAAGTTAGATGCATAACATGCATTTTTTATGAAACAAGATCTTAAAATGTGGAAAAACCCATAATCATGGATATTAATAATACATTAATCTACACATTAACACATAAACAAGATATTTATAATACATAAATTTACACATTAAGACATTGATAACATAGTAAGCATATATAAATCTATACAATAACGCATGTCACTTATGGTTCACTATGTTTGACTATGGTTAACATGGTCAACCATAGTCAACATGGGTACGATGGAAAACTATGGTGTACCATAGACATTAACTGTAATATTGCTTCCAATGTGACAAACAAAAAACAAAGTCGTAAAGTGACGAAAAAATAAACAACATCACAATGTGATGAATGAGAAACAATATTGTAATTTGAAAAACAATAAATGACATGGCAAATAGGAAAACCATAGTCACCATGGACATTAACTTTAACATTGTTCCCAACATGACAAAGAACAAACAATGTTGCAATATGATGAACAAAAAACAATGTCATGATTTGACAATCAACAAACCACATCATAGTATGTCGACATTGTAATGTGAAAAACAACAAACAACATTTCAAGCTTAGGTAAAAAAAGGACAAATAATGTCTCAATGGTTAAATAGATATATTAGGGTAACCTAGGTTTATTGCATTAACTTGTGTTTACTAGGTAAACCTCGTTTTAATAGGTTGACTTGAGTTTACTAGGTAAATCTAGTTTTAATAAGTTCACCTAGACTTGGTTTATTATATTTACTAGCTAGTTTACTAGGTTGACCCAACTTTACTAGATTTACTAGGTTAACTAGGTTGACTTATATAATCTAGGTTTACTAGGTTGATCTATGTTTGCTAGGTCAACCAAAGTCATCAATGGTCAACCACAATCAATTAGATTTACTAGGTTGACCTAAGTTTACTAAGCGTACCAAATTAGACTTAGGTTTACTAAGTTGACCTAAATTGATATAAATTTAATAATTTTCTAAATTTAATAGTTTTCTAAATTTACCTAAATTTATTAGGTAAGATAATTTGTTGGAGAAGATATCATGTCAAAATAGTAATGATTTTAGTTGATAGTAATGATTTCAGAATAGTAATGATTTTAGTTGATAGTAATGATTTTGCTTGAGAGAGAAAACACCGTATTATTTTCTATACGTTTGAGATAGTGATGATCTTAAAAACTCATCTAGAAATAGTGACATTATTCGATGATAGCAATGATGTTAAATGCCAAAAAACCTTCGTACTATTCTCTGTACATTTGAGATAGTGATGATATTGCAAGAAAGTCAGGTATGAATGAAATTAAGGTTCATATTCTTCCTGAAAGAAAGCTATACAATAGATGAAGAATAGCTTCAGAGAGTGACGCAGTATTAAAATTTTGAAAAAAAACAATAATCAAATAATTAATAAAATACTTTAATTTAAAGTAACTGACAGACTTCAAGCCATCCTCTTAGAGTAAATCAAAATTAAAATAATCACAAGTTTTGGAGTTTGAATATCGAAACATTCATTGAATTTAAAACAGTACATTTTTGAATTTCAACATAAATACTATGAAGGAATTTTCAGTATAGATACGATCTGACGACTTCGTTCAATCCACTTATCGACCAATTTTCGGGAGGTTGGAGCTGTTGTCGCTCCAACCCATTGGTGTAGGTCCACTCGATTCGACCCTCAAATAATTACTCTTTACCTCCAAATTTAAAGGTTCTATGCCAAAATCCTCCGAATCGTTGTTGTCATGTTTGACAGCCTCTCTGACAGCCTCACGGAGCTCTCCCACTACCTCAGTGATGCTGGGCCTGCAGGATGGTTGAGCGTGGACACATCTAATCGCTAGTTTCACAACCCAAATGATGGATTTCATATCATAATTGTTTCCCAATCTTTTGTCTACGATTTCTGCTATTTTGCCAGGATTTTCATTCATTTCAACGTAAGGTGCCACCTGCAAAATAAATATTGTTGGTATGTAGGATGGAATTTCGAGATAAATGCTATCTGACATGTGAGGGGAATAGCTATCGCTCTCTGAGTGACAGCAGGTGGAGAGAGGGCGAGCATGGAGAGGGCACTCCATGACTATTCCCCTAACATGTCAAATAACATTTATAATACTATAAAGATGAAAATAAAAACTGGACAAAATTATTATCACACTGTTATGCAACAACATTGAATGTACATACACATCATTAAATTATTAATCAACATTCAATGTTCATCCAATGTGTAAAATTCCATGCTACATAACAACATGGATATTACCGAAATATTGGGCTTCGACTTATTTAATTTGAGATGATAAAATTACGTACCCAGCGAATGAGGTTTACTTCCTCTGCAGGTAGATTTACATCTATTGGTTGTCTACCACATATGATCTCAAACAATACGACTCCAAAGCTATATACATCACTCTTCTCCGTCAAAGTTTGGGTGTTGAAATACCTGTGACAGCACACGCTTAGAAAGAGTTAGGTAAACATGTAGGATCTAATTAGCAGAAAGGAATTCGAGTCATTGAATTAAATCCACTAAAAGCAACTGAAAAATTGAGTGGCAGTTATATTTGTGATGTACTCTGGATCGAGGTATCCCGTTGTTCCTTTAACGGCTGTTGAAACATGAGTAGCCTCCCCATCTAGTGTCATCCTTGAAAGACCAAAATCGGCCAGCTTTCCATTGAAATTGCTGTCTAAAAGGATGTTGGCAGTCTTCACGTCCCTGTGAATTATCTTGGGGGTGCAACCCATGTGGAGGTATTCCAGTCCTGAACAGAGATGTGTGGAGTTAATTTTTCTATTCTAAAATATAAAAATTCATATTATTATTATTTAATTTTAAGATCATAGCTAAGTCAGATTCCAATAACTAAGTCAGATACCACATTGTTATATAAGACTTTTTATTTATAAAGCCAGAGACTTAATTTTCGCTCAGTAATTTGGCTTTTAAATCTATGAAACCTATAACTTCATTAAGTATATATATGTAAAAAGACATTAAATTTAACTTGATTATATTAAATTATAAATTTCAAAAATATTTAGTTGGATTCTAGACCTCGAAAATATTCAGAGCCTAATAAATTGCCGATAAAACCTCTGCATCAAATTTATAGATATTTTCAAAATCTACGATTTAAATAAAAATGATTTAGCAAAAAAAAGAATGTACATTATCAAAATCTACTTCATATCAAAGTACTTGAGACAATAGTTACCTAGTGCTGTATCTAAAGCTATTTTGACCCTTTTTCTCCAGCTTAGGTGGGAATGCCGTGCACTATCACCTGGGGAAGAAAAGGAAACAAAATTTTGTTGCTTAACCTAGCAAATGAAGGTGGGTTATGTTAGCTATTCAATTGTCAGCCAGTAAACAAAAATCTCCTGAAGCAATATATTTACCGTAAAGGTGATCTTTAAAAGACCCTCCAGACATGTACTCGTAGATAAGCATAAGTTCTCTGGATTCATTGCAATATCCGAGTAATGAAACCAAACTTCTATGGTGGATTCTCGAAAGAAGATCAACCTGTTATCAACTCCATTCACATACATAACTTTCACCATAAATAAATATTTTTTAATTTAATCAAGGATATAAGTGATCTTAAGGGATTTATAAAACATCTGAGTTTATAAATAACTCCAAATCCAAATTGAATTACATGGTTTATAATCTAATTCTTACCTCATTTAAAAATTCGTTAGCCCCTTGATTCGAGAACAAAGAGAGCACTTTCACGGCAATATCTGTTCCTTCTGGTAGTTGACCAAGGAATACCCATCCAAAACCCCCTCTTCCGATCTTCTGACTAAAGTTTTGTGTGGCAGCAGAAATGTCATCTAGACTGAAGGCGCGGGACTTCGTTGGATTAGGCACCATAATCATTGAATATTCTGCATCCATTCATGGAATTAAAGTTACTAAATGTGCATACTGAGTTACTAAATTTGAATACCAACTGTATAGTATCTTTAAAATTCGCATTATGCTTTGACCTGGGTCCACGACGGGGCTGTCCCTCACCACAGTGCTCGCTACACGCCCCTTTCTGCCTATTCCCTTTCGATGGAAAATGATACCCACAATCACCGCCACAGCGATGACCAGCAATCCGCTGAGACTTATTCCTACAACAATTCCCACTTTGCTCTTCTTAGAACTAGAACTTGGCATATCTTGTGCCTGATGCTCAAATAGGAGAGGGTTCCCAGAGTAGCTGCAGCACAGTAATAAAAGATATTTTCCAGATAAGATCAATTATAATCTCAACTCAATTAATCTGTAGATGTTTGTGGCAAAGTAGTATAGGAAAATTCTGAACGTGGAAATCTTAAAATGAAATTTGTCTCAACATATAAACAAATATAAAATGAAATAGATGTTTGTGGCAACGTAGTATAGGAAAATTCTGAACGTGGAAATCTTAAAATGAAATTTGTCTCAACATATAAACAAATATAAAATGAAATATGATTACTTCAGTTTCAATGAATTATTGAGAACTTTACTGAGAAGTTGCGAAGGAATTACACCAGTGAAATTGTTGTTCTGTATAAACCTGTAAGAAGGACGAAAAAATGGCACCGAAATTTAACTGATTCATTCTTTAAATCCAAATAACAATTGTGAAAACAACAACAAAAATAACAGGCAAAAGGGGAACTAAGGGGAACTTACAACTCTTTGAGGTTTCCTAGTTCGGATAGCCACTCTGGAACGCTACCGCTAAGGTTGTTGTTTTGTAGATACCTAAATAATAATAAATAAAGTAAATGCGCTGCAATTTGTTTGTGTAAAATAATGATAAGCGTCAGCTCTGATAAATGCATGATTAACAACGTGAATATTTCAGGTTGAGAATAAACTTACAAACTCTCCAACATTGTTAAATTGGAGAAATTCGGCAATGATCCCATTAGATAATTATTGTCAAGTGACCTGCTAATTTCAACATTAGGAATGAATGAATCTTCCGTCCACCATAATATTCATATCATTGACAAAAGATGTTCCCTCTCTGAGCGGGACCTTCATGTCCTATTAATGGGAAGATGGTCTATATATATAATCTAATTTTAAATTCATCTTTAAGTCAGATATCAAATTAGTGTACAAAATTTATTGTTGGTTGGTAAATCTATAAAGATATATATAATCTATTTCTTCTGGTTTTGAATACCTAATTTCTTATCCACTTTTAATCATTGTTTGCATTCTAGCCATCATTATTTACATTCTAGCAACTTTTGAGTTCATGATTTCAGCCGGACAAAAAAAAAAGAGGAGAATTAGAATTCTGTTTACAGGTGAACTAATGCTGTCAAGCGTCCAATATCCTGAGGTATAGAACCTGTAAGATTCCTTCCCGACAAATTCCTGGTAACAACAGAATTATTGTCAGCTATTACAATTTCAGGTTCAATTTCAGCTAATAACGGACTGTAAATAGACAAACAAAATAAGTAAACTTACAATTCCGAAATTCTTATGTCGGAAGAGTTGTTATCACAGCGAATTCCTTCCCACTGGATCAAATAACAAGGATCTGATATCCAATATTTCATTTCAAACTTACTTTTGATGGCCTCAATAGCTTCAACTGCAGCTTGAAACGTACTGGGTTAGACACTATTGAACTATACTATCGCTAATTTGTGTATGGGAAATTTGGTCAGGGGCATGCACTTACCATCTTGCAAATATGTCGGTTGTTGCGTATCAGTCAGCCAGTAACACTCATAAGCGTTGATTATAGGTGAAAGGGTGGTGTTAGTGGCCTTCTCGATGGTAAATGTGAAGTTAGGCCTCGAACTATCATTGGTTAGGAAAGTACGCTCTATGGCAGAATAATTTGGTACCAACGAAATGGTGTTAGTTCGATATACGCCATTTATCTGGACGGAAAAGGATCTGGACTCATGCTGATTTAGTGTCTCAATCTCTGCAAAATACAGTAGCAATAATGTTCTTCTCCCTGGGATCGAAGCTAAAGTAAATGTAATGCCAGTCCATTCCGAGCCGTTTACAACCCACGCCGTTTGCATGACAGCATTTGGAGGAAAGTCGTCGGTATTGTTCGATGAAATGGGATGTGTCGTTTCTCTCACTGCAAGACCATTCGGAGGCTGCCGGTATCTCCAGAGGCGGTCGAAGTTGTCCTGTGGATACCTTTGAAACACAAGAACAAATCAAAATATTATAACCGTATCATAATTGGCCTTCAAACGTCAAATTATAACTTTGGTATGCGAGCCCTTGGTGTGAAAGGTCTAGCTTCTCCAACAATTATAAAAAAACTACCAAATTAAAACACAAATGTCAATTATATGTACAGGGAATTGAGGTTGAAACTGTATAATAATTTTTCATAGAGATGATTTTGCAAATGTATTAGTTGAGTTTCTATACTAATTATGTGAGACATAGACACTGCAGAAAAATATATCGGAGTAAAAACATTTAAAAGTTCAAAATTTTCACCTTATTAGAGTTGACGAATCACCAACATCCTGCCTTTCCATGAAACCCAAGAGTGTTCCTGGTTTAGCCGCTGCATGATACATGCCTTTTCGGAGGGTCCTCAACTCGATAGCGTTGATAAAGGGATCGTCAGTGTCAGATGTCCTGATCAAGCAAACATAGAGCACACTACCGGAACTGACCAAGACATGTTCATAAAAATGTATATTTGTATCTGTTAATGATACGTTCTCCGAAGCCAACAAACCGAGTGTCTCAATAGAGAAAGCGAAACTTGGCAATTGCTGGAACCCACTATAATTTCCAAGGGTAAACCATAGTCTTAAGAGGTATGGCACATCTGGAACCACAGGCAACTGATAACAAGATTTGTTGAGAGGCTTTGGGAAAACCCGTATAGTGCGCAAGTAAGTACCCAAAGCTTTTTCAGTGGCGTAGTCAGAGACGGGCGTTATGTCTGCCGTCTGACCAACGCCTACGTAATTAGCATCCCCGACCCACGTGATACCGTTTTGGGCTCTCAGAGTCGCTTCACCTCCACAATTGATACTAAGAAATCCTGGTACAAAAGTTCACAAAATAATTAAATACAAGAAACATCCAATAAGAAAAACAAGAACAATTGTGAGAACACCTCCATATCCATTCTTGCTTCACCTGGTTGAGCAATAACATTAACAACTAATAAATGCAAAGTAATGGCGATCCAGCCAACCCATTTTCCATAATGAATTTGGTCCATCGCTACAGGGAAATTTAAAAGGATACAATAGCAGATTGGAAACAAAGGATCCAGGCAGACAGCCACTAATTCATGGAGGATAAAAGTGTAGCTGGATGTGTTTCAGACAGATGGTCTCTAATTCCTAGAAATTGAAAGAGTAAGTGGATGTGTTGAATTTAGGTGTAGGAGTATGTTTGAATTGCTTGATCATGCTAAGGTGTTGAATTTCCTTTAGACCACTAAAGAGCCATTCTCCGGATTATTTATTGGTAAGCAACGAATATGAATAATTCCATGCCAATGGCGATTTTTCATTGAAGATTAAAATATCCAATTCTGGAGGTTTGTAATATTGAAATCCCGTTCGAAATAGAATTTTTCCACTCGCAATAAACAATCCCGAAATAGAGAATCGGAAAATTAGAGAAAGTCTTGGTGTTTTAATAATGTTGCAAAGAGCGATTCGATGCTCTAGTTGACTTTTCCACTGCAATTGCAGCTATCCATTTTTAGACAAATAAAAATTTAAATTGCAGCAAGTTTTCCAGATTTAGATATTTAAAACTTTGCTGAAATTTGAAACCACAACAACCATCACCTTAATATAAACGATTTGACTTTTATACCACTCTCTGCGAACTTCTCCCCCAAAACTGATGGAGCTGGTTTGGTTCCACTCAATCTTAAAGTAATTTTTCTCTCAATAGTTTGGTTTTTGTTATGCATAATGTAGAGACCAAGCAATCTTTCGGATTAATCCTATAATAAGAATTGGATCGACATTTCGAACTAATTAATCTGATTCTTCGCATTTTAAAAATAGTTTAATGATTCTAAACCTATCATGGAGAAATTGTGCTACGAATCATTTTTAGTTTATGTGAGAGAAATTGTGCTACAATTTTATATAGTTCCATGATCTCAACTGTTACGCATGACGCATGAGTGAGAACAGATCAAACTTCCCAAAAACAAAGAACCAAACGCCACTGTTCTTAGTCAACGCCATGTTTGTTAGTTTCTTTGATCTTTACCACGGACCCACTAGCATCTTTTGTGAATTGCACATTATAAATAAGGTTATTAATTGTTTCGGAGAAAAAGGTCAATTTAATAGAAATGTATTTAATTATAATTAATGGTGTAATATTAATTAATAATATTTATAATTAGGTTTTTTCTTTTTGAGTTTTCTATAACTACCCGAGGTTTTGTGGTTTTTTTGTTATCAGTTCTGGTTCCAGTGTCTTCTCTTCCCCTTGCTATTTCTTGGGGCGTTCACTTCCGGGGAAGTCTATTCCCTTTGCTATTTCTTGGGGTGTTCACTTCTGGGGAAGTCTATAACCAGGGATTGTATAGTGCATGGTTTTTCTATATATTCTACTTGAGTGATGGTGATTTTGTCTGACTTTGTGGGCTTGGACCCAGACCCAACCTTGGAGGACATCCTATCGGTGTTGGGGTTGGAACCAACAATGAGGAACTTGGTGATAGTGAAGGGGGTTATGCCAATTAAGTCGCCACCTGGAAAAAGTTTATGTACGGCGCTGGCATGGAATTATGGCTGCAGTATAGGCTTGTTGGAAGAGTCAAAAACCCCCTACTCAAAGGTGGTTTGCGGGCTTCTAGACTCTGGAATACATGAAGGTCTGAAAGGGGCATGTTTGGCAAGTCTCTCTAATGGGTCGTCGGTGGGTTTACTCGTAAGTCCCTCTTCCCCTGCTGCTGTCATTGTTTCTGGGGTTTTAACATGTAGATTGGAAGACATTGTTAAGAGAAGTGGTTTAAAGAGGCAGGAAGGGCTTCATTCTTGCCTTAATGAGTTTCTGGGGGTTGGGAAGCGGGTTAGGGGATCAGGTCTTTACAAAACATTGAATTGCAAAATACCTATTAAGAAATTTTGCGATTAATCTCTTGGATTCTTTTCGGGTTGAGGAGGAGCCCAGGGTTGCTAGTTTGAAAACCTTTAATGGGTTTTTGAAGATAAATATTTTGGCGGGGTTGCCTTTACAGGAATTTTATGGGAATGTTGGGTTAGGGTTCCATGATTTTCCAAGTAAAGCTTTGGACCAGGGTGGTTTCCTAGAGTTGGGGTCTTTGGGGTCGAGGGAAGGCGCACATCCCCTCATCAATAGAAATGGTGGACATGATTTTGTTCTAGAGGACTTGCAAAACTCTCTTTTTGCTCTCGATAACCTAGTGGGTGATGAACAAGACTTGGTAAACCAAGTGGATAAAGAAAATGTCTTTATCGATCCGTCGATGAATGTTTTGTCCTTTGGGCAGAAGATGAAAAAAGGGAATGCAATAAGGAAGGAGGGGAAACCTAAATTAATTTTAGGGGTGTATATCCAAATGGATGAGGCGATGGATGCAGCAGAGTGAATTCTTGTGGGTAGGTAAAGGGTAAACAATTTTATGTTAATTATGTCAAGGAATGGATTAACAAGGAATGGGCATCCAGCCTGAATTCACATACGGTGGTTATCATCTTGGCAAGGGGGTGGTTTATGGCCCGTTTCTCAAATGCGAAAGTTGTTGATTGGGTTCTGGAACGGAATTGGGGTTTCGGGAAATTCCCTATTTTCTTCCAGAGATGGTACCCCCTATTTGATGCATAGAGAGAAATATTGGGTGAGATTCCAGTGTGGGTGCGCCTCCCTTCACTTGCTCTCAACTCTAGTCCATGGATGTTTTTAAGGCTATTGGAACAACTTGGGTATTTTTTTGGAAGCGGATATGTTCTTCCAAGTAATAAATGAAATGCAAGTGGCTCGTATTCTGGTTTATTTGGACCCAAGGGAAGGTTTGGTGGATATGATTGAGATTTAAGTGGTGGGATACACCCTAACACGGACCCTGGATTATGAATAATTTCCATACCATTGCCACTATTATCATAAGCACAACCACTTGGCAAGGGATTTCCCTTTCAGTTTCAGGCGTAGGAGGAAGAATCGGGTGGAACCAGTTCCGGAAATCCAAGAACTGCTAATGGAAGAAGATGGGTGTCCAATTGGGGGACCATCAAGTAGAGGTCATTTTACAAAATGAAAACAATGAAAACCAGCAGGCTATAGTTGTTGTGGCTGAAGGGAGTGCTCCTGTACACGTGGTGGAGGAGATGACAATGGAGGAGGCATCTCTCCTTGCGAGTACTCCACTTTATCTCCCTTCCTCTATTTCAGTTTTAGTCTCACCCTCTGTGGATCCTTGTAATGGGTCTGGTCCCATGCCTTCTATTGGTTTTCTCTCTTCACATAGCAATATCTCTTTGGCCCTTGACAACATTATTACATCCATTCAGACTAAAAAACCTTTCTGGTCCATCGATGGGGGGCTTTGTTTTCACTTCTTTTGCTGCATTGAACTGTGTTAAACCTTATTACAATCTCAGGCCCCAGGAAAAAAAAACATTCGAATGATCCGATGGGATGCCTTGGTCTCCTATAGGACTCTACTAGCCCCCCAAGATCTCGGGGTTGTAAATCAAACCTTTCCAAAACCCACCTTAAATCCAAACTTGATATCGCCAATGGAAAACAATTATCCCTAAAAGGGTCACTTAGAGAAATTACCCAATTAGTGGTTTCCAAATGATCCTGTTGTTCTTCAATTGCAGAGGGATTTCTAGTCCCTTGAAGAAGTTGGCACTAAAACACTTGTTTATGAATGCGAAGTGTGATGTGGTTATGATCCAATAGACCCTGGGTTCGGGGGAGTCCGTTATAAATATTTTGGGAAAGATGTTGCCTGGGTAGTCATTCGTGGCCCTAGATGCAAATGGTCGTTCAGGGGGTTTGGCTTTAGGCACAAAAGGTACCAACTTAAAACTATTAAACTCTTGTGGTTTGGATTGGATGTCGGGAGTCGAAGTATACTCATATGAACTATGTACAAACTTAACTCTTATTAACTTATATGGCCCCTGTCATGACCGTATCTCCTTTTGGAATAATCAGTTTGCAAAATCCCTGCTCAATTGTCCAAACCTTGTGATTGGAGAGGACCTAAATGTCTCACTAGGATCTCTAAGTCATGGGGACCTAATGCAAAGGTGGATCTTCTGGTAGACTTCTTCCTAAACAAAATACGGATGGGGTGTCTTATTGATCCTAACCTTACAAAAGAAACTCCAACCTAGAGGAATAAAAGTGTGGGTCAGGCAAGGGTTGCTAAGCGTTTAGACCGCCTTCTGATAAAAGATGATTTGGTCATTTATATTCCTTATTTTCGCCAATGGGTCGGCACCGAGGGTGACTCCAACCACTTCCCTATTTTTATGGAACTAAAAGGAGTTAGTAAGAAGTCTGGCTCGCCTTTTAAATTCAATTCTTTGTGGTTAAAATATTTGTCTCTCAATAAACTAGTTCGTGTGATTTGGAGTATTGACAATGGCTCCTCGACTTTATCCCTTGCACAATCCTTTATGGAGAAACTTAAAAAACTTAAGCGTGCTTCGATCTCTTGGGAAAAGGAAAAATCTATTCGGGGTGAGACTACTCTAAAATCTATTGAATCTAAAGTGAAGGTTCTTGAAATCTTGGAGGGAGATGGGTATGAGACGGAGGAAAATAAGAGGAAGATAAAATATATGGAGGGTGAAAGGCACATGATCGTGAAAGAAAATGAAGAAAAATGGAGGTTTAAAAGTAGAGCCATTTAGCTTAAGGCAAGAGATGAAAACTCAAAATTTTTCCAGAACTATCCCAAGGGAAGGAAAAACTCTAATTCGATCTGGGAATTAAAAAATAAAGAAGGGAAGTCGACTTCTTCTTTCAACGAGTTATCATCTATGGGGGTCAGTCATTTTAAAAACTTGTTCAAAGCTCCCCTGAGGCCCATTGCTCAAGTTTTTCCTAGGTTTGTGAATGAAGATGATAATGAGACCCTGATGGGTCCGGACACAAAGGGTGAATTGGAGGGGGTCCTTCACACTATGCAGAAAGAGAAGAGTGTGGGTCTTGATGGATGGATAGTGGAATTCTTCCAACACTTTTTTGATACCATTGGGGATGATCTGGCTAGATTGGTGGAGGAATCCAAGCACATGAGTTTTGTACATGATCCTATTAACCCTGCTTTTCTGGCTTTGATCCCAAATTCTGATGACCCCCAACGTTTCGATGATTTTAGACCCATCTCCTTATGAAATTGCAACTACAAAATTATTGCAAAAACCATTGCTCGTTGGCTAAAACCTATTCTTTCAAAAAATATTTCCATGGAACCGTTTGGCTTCCCTGAAGGTAATCAAATTCATGAATCCATTGGTGTGTCTGAGGAATCCTTTCGCAGTATCAAAAGAAATAATAAAAAAGGAATGATTATTAAGATTGATCTCTCAAAGGAATATGATAAGAATAGCTAGATGTATTTATGTCTTCTCATGGCTCACCTCAGTTTCAATATTGGTTTTATTAATTAGGTCATTGTATGTATTACCAATGTGAGTTTTCTTGTTCTTATAAATGGATCGACTTCTCCTTTTTTCATAGTCAGAGAAGCCTTCAACATCGATGCCCTTTATCTCCTCTTTTGTTACTTTTAGCTGCAAAGGGTTTGAGCCATTTGAATCACCTTGCCATTAGAAGGGGAGAATATAAAGCTATTGAAATCACCATAAACCTTTTCATCAGACATCTACTTTTTGTGGATGACATATTACTTTTTTGTGATGGCTCTATGGGGACCTTTCTAGGCTTCAAACAATTATGGAGTTATTTCTAAACACTATAGGTATGAGTATTAATACACAAAAAATTATATTACTCACAATGGACTTTCTAGGGCTGAGCCAACTAGAGAAACATCTTTTTTTCCCTTTTATATCATGACACTAATGGAAAGCCTTAAATATTTGGGGTTCCTCTTGAAGCCAGACTCCTACAAAAAATCGGACTAGAAATGGTTAGTCATAAAAATTGAAAAAACATTCAAGCATTGGAGTTTCAAGTGGCTTTCTTGGGCTGGGTGCTTGGTTCTCATTAAATCGGTTTTACAGACTATCCCAATTTACTGGATTTCTCTTTCATGGGTTCCAAAAGGTATCCTTTCACAAATCTAGAAGATTTATGGTTGGTTTCTCTAGGCAGGATCAAACGTGGAGGATGTACTTCCTTGGGTGGCCTGAGAAAAGATTCCATACCTTAAAGAGAGAGTAGGGTGGGGCATAAAGGACCTTCTCTGTTTTTCTCGCTCACTGGAAGATAAATCGAGATGGAGTCTTCTAACGAAGAGAACAATTTATGGACTTCAGTGATAAAATTAAAATGCATTGATCCCACTGATTTGATGGCTTGATTGAGAGCTCTAGAGAAGTCTCATATAAATTCTTTGGTTATTTGGAAGGCCATGATTGACTATTTTGATATTAACGTTGATGGGTTATCATGGTTGGTTGGCAATGGTACTAGTGTTCATGTGGGAATTGATCCTTGGGCTGGTTGTAATGAGGCCTTCATTCTTCCTAGGGGTTTGGTTGAGCCACTTGTTGTCAAGGAGATATTTTCACTCAACCATATCTTTGATGAAGAGTACACTACTTTTTGGAATCAGGGTTGGAAGTTTGCAGAGGCATTACAGCTTAAGCCTCAGTGGATGGGGGTTTAGATCAATTACATACACGAACTTGAAAGCTCAAATGTTAGACTAAAGGATAGGGATGATGATCTTTGTTGGGTAAACTCTCCCAGTGGTCTATATGCTTTGAAATATGGTTACATTTATTAAATGGGAAGAAGGTTGGGGGATGCTCGACATTAGTGATCTAAGACTTTGTGGAATCTCGGTTGTCCTCCTAAATCTAGACTCTTGTTTTGGTGCATTCTCAGGAACAAAATGCCAACTTGGGGTAACCTATAAAAAAGGAACAAATATGGCCCTAGTTGGTGTGCCCTATGAAAATCCTCTAAAGGAAGCTCTTATCATCTCTTATTTTCCTACTCTTTTGCCTCTAAAACTTGAGAACATTTCTTAAAGACAGCTGGTATCGCCTCAAATTAGTTTGGGAACTCTATGGAGACTGCTTGGAAAAATTGGTGGGCTCATACTTCTGATCCTTATCATCGAAATATTCCTCTGATTATTAGATGGGGCATTTGGGTGGCTCATAACAAAAGCATTTTCATGGATCATCCATCAAACCCATATGTTATAGCTTTTCAATGTGCTTCCACTTATGAGTTGATCCCTTACAACATTCTTGCTACTCCTTCTCACAATATTCAGGTTGAAACCATCATAACTAATATACCATGGGATTATTTCGATGGGGCTTCTGATGCCCATAATTGTTGTGGGGCAGGAATCGTCATACACTTGAATGATCATAAAATCATTAATGCTTCAGTGGGTATTAGGTCTCTTTCAAATAACTTTGCCGAATTGTTTACCTTGAAATTTTTTTGATGTTGGTTAAGCAGATGGGGGTGCTTCCTGCTTGGGTTTTTGCTGACTCTATGAATGTGATCAACTAGGCAAATAATGTGTAGCGTTGTCAAAATCTTACTCTAATACCTATATTAGATGAAAATTTATTTCTTAAAACAAATTTTGACGATTTATCATTTTGTCACATTTATAGGGAGAGGAATATGAAGGTAGATTATCTCTCTAAAAAAGGTTTACAATAGGTTTTGGACTCGTGGCACATAATTGACTCGTACAATGGCGGGTCATTGTTTCTGATCAAGCTCCTTATTTATAAATTCTTAATATCGCTTCTTAGTTTTTGGTTTTTTTCTCTATCAAGTTCTTTAGGGGTTGTTTACGGATTATTGACATCTTGTTGATTATGTATATTTTTGGTTTCTGGACTTGTCCTGGACATGATGGTTATTTTGGATACTGGCCTGGGTTGTTTTCTCTGACTATTCGGAGAGGCCCATTTCCTTTCATTTTCTCTGCTCTTCATGGTTACCTTTGGTGATATTTCTATTTTGAGTAAGTGTGTTATCCACTCTTCCTCATTATGTTGTTGATTTCACTTATTATGTATGTTGAACTCATAGACTGTTCATGAATGCTTCAATGCATCTACTCTGTAACTTTTTATTCACTTAGTAAAAAGTTCGATTTTTTCTGCAAAAAAAAACAAAAACAAAAACAAAAAACTATAATTACATCAATTTTATACAATTATTATTTTTTTATAAAAAAATTAATTTATCTTTCATTAAACAATGTGGTATAGCACTTAAAATCTATTGAATCCAATGGCAAAAAATGATGTGTTTTCACCATTGAAAAAGGTTCAATTCCCATGACAACAGTTTGACACCATGTAATGTCAAAGTTGTTAGCCTATATAGTTAATTGTTGCAAAAATATTCCTAATCAAAATAATAAAGATGCTTTCTTGTTGCAAAAAAGATCCTAAAAAATAATAATAAAGATTACAATGTTATAATACAATATAAATCATCAACTACTTTTTGTTTTCTTCACATATTGGGGACCATAGAATTCCTCTAATGTATGTTCATATTAGAGGATATTTATTGAGGAAAAATGACATAATATATTGGGGGATATATAGGGGGTAAAGGGCTTTTATATTAGTAGATATAAAAATTGAGCTCAAAGTTAATGAAAAAATATAAAGGGGTATAAAAAATGCTAATGAAAAAATGGATACCTGCAATATTTAGTGAAAGTGGGGGTTTTTTTGGTAAGGTATATTGGGTTCGTATTGGTAGGGGATAATGTGATTTTTAGAGGTATTTTCCAATATGTAGTCAAATTAATGGTATTGTTTAATATGCCACGAACACACACGATATATGAAAGCTTCATTGAGTGAAGCCCGTCGTGAAAAAGGTCATAGACTTTATTAGTGAGTATGAAACATTCTTCAAGATGTCCACCTTCACTACCATCATCTTCTTGTCTTCAACCATGTCCCTCACAATGTGATATTGAACATCAATATTGTTTTTCATTGAATGATATGTTGAGTTATTCACTAGGAAGATTGCACTCTAACTGCCACAGTTTACCTTAGAATTTGTTGTATCAACCCAACACCTAGACATAATCTCTGTAACTATATTTCTTCTTTTCTTACTGGAATAACTACCATGTGTTCAACTTCTGTAGTTGAGAGTGGCACTATAAATTGTCTCTATCTCATCCAATTGATTGCTTCTTCAAATGGGTTAAGCATATGCACACTTGTAGATCTTTTATGATCTAGAGCTCCATCAAAGTCTACATTAACAAAACAATGTATGTCCATGACTCTATCAAATCCTAGTATTCCTTGGTCACATAACCCATAACCAATAACACCACACAAATTCCTAAAAATGCTCATGCTCCTTCCTTGGGTTTTCCCTATAGCTACTCAAAACTCCCATTGCATGTGCATTGTTCGATCTAATACAAAATATTGTGTGCATCATTGAAGCTCCAACAACTCTAGCATATGGAACATGAGGCATGACCTCTTCTTCTTCATGTGTCTTGGGACACTGATTTGCAAATAAAATTACACCTAAATAAATAGGGACCTTTGTTGATTTACATTGCTACATATTAAACCTCTACAATGTTGTTTTGACATGTTTCCTCTAATTGAACCAACATTTTTTGTTTTTCCAATCTCTTTTAATTTATTACCCAAATGAAATTTGAAGTACCAAAATATTTCATGTCAAATTTAAAGGACAGCTGATTTTTCTCATCTTGGATGACTTCCTTGTCATTTCAAATCAACAACATATCATCCACATACAAGACTAAATAAACAAGATTTTCACCAACTAATATGAAATATATACAAAATTCACTTTGCTCCTTGTCAAGCCAAGTATCAATATATAAGTATCAAATTTTTGATACCACATCCTTAGTGATTGCTTTAAAATCCATATGGGAACTTTTTCAGTGCACATACCAACTCTTTCTTTCCTTTCACTACAAAGCCTTCTAGCTACTTCAAGTAATTTTCTTCTTCTAGATTCCCATGTAGGAACGGTATGTTCATGTCCCTTTGTTCTAATTCAAAAGTAAAAAATAAAATAAAGGAAATTTAATAGAAGTTAACTGGAAATAAGATAATAAAAAAAAAAAAAAATCACCAAAGTCAATTTCCTCTACTTAGATATAACTTTCTACTACTAATCAAGCTTTGCATTTCTCCATTTTTTATTCTACATTAAACTTATTCTTAAACAACCATTTGCTACAAGTCAACTTTCTTATGTCCAACAACTCCATTATATTCACAACCTTTTTCTAGAATTTGTCATTCTCTAAACGCATCATCTCCCTAATAATTCTAGGATCATTATCAATAACAGATAAAGGAAAATTGGAATATAAAATAAGAAGATTATATATGTCTGGTTTCCTTATTTCATAAACTAATCTCCTCAATATCATAGTATGTTGCTCTTATTATATTGATTCATGTTTTGTTGTAGATTCCATTTCATCATCCTTTAATTTAACCTCTATTTTTTCTAAATTTTCATCCCTTGGTAGGACTTCTCCTTTGATAACATCTTTGATTTATTTAAATATTATTTCTTGATTATACACAATATTATTAATTGCTCGGTTGTAAAGCTTATAACCTTTTAGACAATCTTCAATCAAATAAAAATCATCTTTTTTATCCACCTTTTTAGTTTTATTATCCACTTCTATTTTACTTTGGAACATGTGCATAAGCATCACAACCAAACACCCTAATATTTCTAAGAGAGAGTTTCTTATCAATCCATGCATTGTGTAGATTCTTGTCATCTGACACTTATGAATGTGATTGATTTACAAGATCACATGCAATATCCACCACTTCTACCAAGCCTTCATATCCTAAATTAACACCACTGAGCATGATCATTAATTTTTCCATTAGTATCATGTTCATCCTTTATGTAACTCCATTTTGTTGGTGCGTCTATCAAGTAGTCTTATGTCTTTCTATACCACACTTATTATAGAATTCCTTGAATTCATTTCCATACAATTTTGCACCATTATATGTCCTCAACACTCTATTTTATTACTCTATTTTATTTTCCACAAGAGCCTTAGATTCTTTAAATTTGTCAAAGAGTTCATATTTATTCCTGAGGAAATAAATCCATATACTCCTCAAGAAGACATCTATAAACGAGACATAGTACACATATTTAGCTAGTGATGGAACTAACAAAGGTCTAAACACATCATCATGCACTGCTTATAATTTTCCCACTTCCATCATTGTGGCATACCCAACCACTCATGTACTATTAGAGGAGTGCAATAATATTATATATATATATATTATATAATATATTATATATATATATATATATATTCCATTTAGTCTTACTTAGACTTCCCGACTCATCATCAGAGCCTCACCACTAGGGATTTCACTTTACGTACCTTCATACATCTAAGTATCTATATATAGGCCCTGCAGAATGCAATGGCCTCCTCTTCCTGCATCAACCCAATGCCTTCAAACATATCTCCCTATGCCTCTCAGGTGGGAGCCACTGTCACACCACCCCACTTACCTTCTCTTGACATTTCCCAAGTGCACACATTAGTTACTTTCGGGGTGTCTATACTAGGCTTTAGTGGACAATGAGCCCCTCTACCACCTTCACATGGGCATAAAGTTTGCTTTCCAATTACCACTACTATCTTCTCACGTCATCCTGACCATGTTATCATGACCCCTTTACCTACTCCACCTTTCGATACTTCTGGGGTCAATCCATCGAGATGACCTGGGAGGTGGGACCTCCTCTCCACTAATCGATGAATTGCTAGAGATGTGATTAGCTTATGTCAGCCATTATCCTTCTCCCAGCACATATGTTTTAAGATCCATTTACACTTCTAGGGTGAAACCTTCGGGTATGCATGGAATTTGTGGGCCTCCCCATTCTCATTTGCCATCTCTTCCAGTGTGTCCATGTGGCTACTACACCACATCATCCTGGTGCTCCTGCTCAGAAATCATGGCTTTGTCTCCTTGTGTGCCTCTTAATTTTTTAGCTCCTTGGTGTCCTGGTGCTTACAATTGACTCCTCCCATTAAACTTTCAGGATGGGAACGTCAAGCGGATAGATCAAGCGGACCAGTCCCTAACAAATAACATCACCATATAGTTTAGGCCCTGCACTGCTCACGCCTTACGTCTTCTTGTAAGGCATTTCTCGATGCTTCCTCATGCATCCCCTTCCTTCTGGGCCAATTCTTATAGGTTGATGTGGGTAGTGGGAAAAAATTCCATCCAATGGCATAATGACTGGGCACACTTCATCCTGCCTCATCATCTTGGCACCACGTCCCTTCACTGCTCAACACGATTTTACGAGGTGAACCTTTCAAGTTCCACCTCTGGGCCACACCAACACATTTGCAACCAATCACGTTAGGGATAATTCAAGCCCTGTGAATGAGATGTATTCATGATTAGGGTTTTGATCAGAGCAAGGATAAGGTTTTCCTAACCTTCATTATAAGTTTAAGGCTTTCCCTCTTGCACCGCATTCAGATTTCTCTTCACTCTACCATGACCCGACTAGAATAACCCTATCAACCTTTAAATTATTAGCCTAATATGGTTTTTGACCAGCATCACGAGAGCTCGTGTCAACTCTTCACCGATTTCTCCTCACTAGTTAATCTAGATAAATCTTTGCTACATGAGTTCAGTAAGCATTACGAATGGCATCACTACTCAATGACGACGATGGCAAAAGTGGCTTGCTAACACACCCCACATTGTTATCCCTCTTGATCTTGGGCAAAGGTTGCTTCAACGATGTCCTGCCTATCCAGTATTCTCAGTATTGAAGGAGAGAACTCCCCAAGGTGATGACGTAGGTGCTCCTGCAGCGACAATCTGTCGTGGGCCTTTAGTGAATCTCTGAAGAGATTCACATCTCCATCCACACGCCAAGGGTCTCTAAATTACACGCAAGGCTGCAATCAATTTTATGGCATTACACAGAACCGTCTAGTACCCTACCAATGATGCTAAGAAGCTAGCAGAAGACATCTAGGATGTTCATAATGCAAGGCTAACTAAGCCTTGACGAAAGGATTTGGCTAGGAGAGGTGTGAAATTCCAACAGAACCTTTTGTTTAAGTTGGGATTTCTTACATAGATATAGGCGATCTTTGTATCATAGTGAATCATTTTTCCAAATAAATGAATCGTATGCATTGGGATCTTGTTGCAACTTTTGAATGAGTGTCCATAACTCTTCATCATTTTTCCATTTGTAGCTTGCTTTAGTTATCCAACTAGGTTGGATAACAGAAATGGCACAAAGAAATGCTTCCACATCCTCATCCTTTCTTGAGAGTGCATCTGCAACAACATTTTTATTCCCTTTTTTGTAGATGGTTTCAAATCCATAACCCAACATCTTTGTGACCCAATTTTGCTTCTCTTCTGAAGATAATCTTTGTTCCAAGAAGTATTTAAGACTATCATGATCATTTTTTACCTTGAAGTGTCTTCCCATTAGGTAAAGGCACCATTTCTTCAGTGCATGTAGTTTTGGAAACATTTTTCTTCTCATAAATAGGTTTTTGTAAATACTTTCCCTTGATTGGATGGTGTTCAAAAGCAATGGGTCGTCTTTCTTGCATTAAAATAAAACCAATGCCATTTATTGAGGCATAAAGGTTTTTGTGAAGTCTGATGTAGGTAATACTAGAGCTCGACACATTTCCACTTTAATATGTTCAAAGGCCTTAGTTGCTTCTGGAGTCCAAGAAAATGCATATTTCCTCAATAATGTTGTTAGAGGTGTTTTTATCTTCGCATAATTCTTAACAAAATTCTGATAATATCTTGTCAACCTAAGAAATCCTTGAAGATGCTTTAAGGTGGTTGGGATATTCCATTCTATGATGGATTTAATTTTGTTAGTGCCCACCTTAACACCCTCATGGGATGCAATATGACCCAAATAGTCCACTTCTTGTACCCCAAAGAAACATTTTGAGGATTTTGCATATAATTTATTCTCCTCCAATAGTTTGACAACTCTGTCAACATGTTGAACATGATCTTTCAAAAACCTGCTAAAGAGTAGTATATCATCAAAAAATACTAAAAAAAGTTTCTAAGGAAGGGTTTGAAAGTGGAATTCAACAAACCTTGAAATGTGGAAGCTGCATTAGTAAGGCCAAAATGTATGACCATCATGACTTCTAATTTTTTTTTTGGAATGTTGTCTATCTTCATTCTAATTTGATGATATCCTGAATGCAAATCTAGCTTTCTGAAGTAAATTTTTCTATGTACTTCATCCAACAATTCATCAATGACGAGAATGGGAAACTTATCTTTAATAACGAGCTTATTGAGCTCTCTATAATACAAACACATATTTCATGATCCATCCTTCTTGTACACCAATACTACTAGAGAAGAGAAAGAACTTTGACTAGGTTGAATTATACCTGCCTCTAGCAATTCTACAGTCATACATCCAATTTCACTCTTTTGGGTGTAAGGATATTTGTAAGGTCTAATGTTTGGAGGAACATTACCTAGAATCAAGTGGATAGCATGATCATGACCACAAATAGGTGGGAGACCTTTAGGAGTCTCAAAAACCTTGGAATGATTATCAAGGACTCTTTGGAGATCTAGAGAAATGGATGACTTAGATGTTTGAACATCGAGTGAAAATAATTGTGCAATTACCCCTCATTGTTCCTTCTTCAAAATCTTGGTAATACAACTAGAGTTGATTATTTTCCAGGTTTCTTTGTGATACCCCTTAATTCAATTTCCTTTCCTTCCGAGAAAAAAAACAAGAGAAGTTCTTGAAAATTAAAAGCTATCATCCCCAATGATTCTAACCATTGGAATCCTAATACAACATTTGCGCCACCCTTTGTAATGGTGAGAATTAGACTATTCAATACAAAATCCCCATGGTTAGATTGATATTATGGCACTTCCTTGAGCAATTTATAGTTCCTCCATTTGTAACCATCATTTGACACTCTAGTGTTGGATATAGAAACAAAATTTAAATCCTTGGCTACCTTATAATGCATAAAATTATGAGTACTACCTAAATCAATTAACATTATTACCCTTTTCTTCTTGACCCGAAATATAGACATTCCTACAAATTAAATGTGGTAAATATGAGCCTCCTAAATGAAAATTAGAACCACAAAAATCTAAAATCCATTATGTCCTTCTATCTTGAGTGTTTAAGGAGTGGTAATTCCCGCTAATGCATTACAAGATACAGTTGGATTCATTTCTTCTTTTTTAGCTCATGGGGTTGGTTCCTAGTGTATATCTTCTTATTTTGATGTTTCTAATTCCTTTTCTTCCTCCTCTTCACAATCTATGTAAAATAATTTCTTCTAGGCATAATTATGACCTTTAGTGTATTTTCTATTACAACAGTAAAAAATCCCTTCTTCTATTTTGTTTTTCTCTGATTGTTGTGGTGTCAACCTTGTAGGTTGTGGGAAACTAGGAGTGACAACACTTCCATCTTTATGGTTGTGAGTGGTAGACCTCTTTGTTTCCATATTTTTTCTTTCATCTTTTCTTGCCACCCTGAACGCATTCTCTAGTGACTACATTCCAAAAGGGAAACCTCATGTTTGATGTTAACCTTTAAATTCCCTATGAAGACATCAATCAAACGCTCATGTAGAATATCATCTACCTTGATATTCAATCTTTGGAAGTCCTCAATGTGCTCCCCAATTGATCCATTTTGTTTGAGATTTATCATTTGGCTAAATAAGGTATTTCTCTTTTTATCCTCATAATGTGCTATCAATTCCTCCATAAAGATTGTCCAAGTGACAAGTATTTTATGAGAATAAAGCCATTGATAGCATATAAATTGATTAGTTTCTGAATATAAAGATACACTGTGTACTTATTGTGTGTGTTAGTCATCATGTAGATCAAAGAACTTATCCATCTGTAGTATTCATGTTATTGGATCCTTGCCCTCAAAATTCCTCATATCGATATTTGGAACTTGGTGGGTTTTAGACCCAACGATGGGGTCTCTAAAATCATAATTCATATTCCTTTTCTCCTCATCACGATTTTCATTGAGTACCTTGTCACCACTAGGAAGTCTTTCTTGCAACAACTTTGTCAACCCTTCCATCCTGACATTCATCCCATCCATGCCTACTTTAAAAACTCTCATGTATGCTTTTAAACCATCCTTTAAACCAAGTTCCATGCTTTCTTGTAAACCATCCAATTCATTTTTAGTTTCTCTTTGTGAGGGTGAAATTTGTTGCACTTGGTCCTGTAATTTTGATATATCATGTTGAATTTCTTCCGCTTCTTCATGTGTCATAGTAGAGTTTTATAAATTCTTAATGGGAGTATCCATTATTTTATTGTGAGGCATATTGAAACCAAATAATGATATATATTCTTTACTATGCCCTTTGAATCACTTCAGACTGAATTTTCAAACAAAATTTATGCCATTTTTAAAAAATACACACATTTTTCTTGCTTTTTGGAGGTTGATCTTGAAAATGTTGTATATCTGAAATTTTGACCTCCCAAGGTTTGAAATTTTGTCCTGTGGTATCTCTTTATGTCTTCTTTCCAACACCACTAGTTAGACTAAGATTGGATTCTTCAAAATAAAGTTAGGTTAAATCTACCAAGATGGCCTACTTATGGACTCATTCAATAGAGTGAACTTGTACAGAATTTCATGTGTCACTGTTTTTGCCTTTGGCTCTGAAAATGATACCTAATAAACTACAATCCATGCACTCTCAGCCTCTTTTTATGAAATTTAATTTGGATGCCCGAAATTAAGGTTATGACAATTTTCCTAGAGACACTTGTTTGAGACAAAATTATGGAGCATACAAAGAATATAGAGAACCAAAATCTGAAAATTTTATATAATGTTCACCAAGATTTCACGTCTATGTGGTTGCAATTTAAGCTTTTGAAGCCTCGCAAAAAAGGGTTATAGGGAAAATTACAAAATGAACTATTTGAAGCAATGTAACCCTAGGATCCAAAGCTCTAATATCGAATGTTGTGTAACCAAATCGCAAAACAGAAGAAAAGATAGACCAACGACTTGAAAATAAGCCTATTTGAGGGGTTTACCTCCTTTACATCACATAAATGAAAAATTCTTGGATGATTCAAATGACAAAACCTCCTTGGTATATATAGGAGTCTAAGGGGTCAAAATATAATTAGGGCCTACATAACAATCATAATGTAAGGGCACAAAAATAACAATAATGAGCTTCTATGGAGCACAACAATAACAATGGTGGGCTTCTATGAGGAACAACAATAACAATATGGGGGCTACACTAGTATTATAAGGATCTAAAATTCCCCTGGATTTAGACCTCTTATTTGAGGAATTATTTTTATTTCGTTCCTGGGAGCGTCCTCTTATAGATAAGGAATATGTGCTCTAACTTTTCATATTTTTTTGTCTTATGTCCTCCAATAATAAGGATGAGACTATTTCATCAAAGCTTAAAGTAGTTGTATTACTACATATGTCAACAACCAAAATATCCCATGAGTCTTTCAAAGAGCACAACAAACTTATACATGTATCTTCATCTTAAATCTTAATATTAATACACAAAAATGACTTACCAAAATATTGTAGATGTGCAAATTCTTTGTCACTGAGTCTTCATGCTTCATCCTCAAGTTATATAACTTCTTCCATAAGAACATTTTTTCAACGAGAACTTAGAATAATACAAAGCCCCTACTTTGTTCCATAATGTCTTCATTGTAATTTCTCCTATAACATTAAATAATATTGAATATGATAGATATAATCGTATTACACTCTTTGTCTTTCAATCTAACTTGGTTTGGTCTCTTGTCAACATATCATTCAATGTAGTGATTGAATCCACAAATACAGTGATTTTCGTCCACCAAAATAGCTTCCACTTTGTGCTTCCATAGCTCAAAATTTTGTCCATTGAATTTCTCGATCTCTATCTTTCAATTACTCAACATTTCCTTTCACCACAAGAATCAATTCCATAGATCTACCACTATAAGAGGTTTTACCATAAATCCAAGCTAAAACCCTTAGCCAAAAAGGCATCCCCTTGGAGCCAAACTGCTCTAATACCAAACATTGTTTGTTTTAACACACACACACACACATTTGACACAAATATTTTACCTTGGAAACTCAAGCCGAAAAGTTGAGAAAGAAAATTCAGAGCCCGCACCTCCTATTTTTCCTTGTATTGTATTTCTTTACAATGCTAGAATATAATATAAACTCTCAATCTATTAGCATTGGATTAAAATACCATCATAATTCCTTGAGAATAATTACATTACCATGGACCATAAAATTGTGTGCCATGAAACTGTTGAAAGGCAAAAATCGTATTGAGAAAAATTGCTTAATATAAACCTATCAATAAAAATGTGTAAATTATTTTTGCTGGTTAAGCTTGCATAGGGTCATTCTCATTACCACCACTTTCACAACCCTACTTGTGCCCCTTCTTCCACTACACCATCTCCAAATAATGTAACAAATACCCAACCTGGCTAAGATGTTAGAGGAAGACCAAAATGAAAAAATTCAATAACATAACATGGGTTAAACATTTTAAAATATCCATAAATTTAAATTCATCACCAAACCAATACATAATCAATTGGGTGAACGAAGACAAATACTATATACTTGCATGCACCCCAAATACAAAATTAAAATTAAAATAGTTCCTTTGTATATTAAACATGATTTGGATGAGATGTAGGGTCTACTAGAACTTGCAACTTGTAAGCGACCGTTTAAATGTCCCCTCACATGTACAAAATTAAAATTAAAATAGTTCGTTTGTGAATTAAACATGGTGTTGATGACATGTAGGGTCTGCTAGAACTTGCAACTTGTAATCGGTCGTTAGCTGGGCCTATTCGAACATGCAAGCGTGATTATGTTTATCTAAATATAAATTTTGAACTAGCAATATTTTATTATCCCTTTTATGACAGGAGGGGAATTTTTTTGTGACGAGGTTATATACACATTATATTTCATATTTATAATTTATTTTATATTTAAACCTAATGAAACTTCATATATATGAAAAAATTTCCATAAATTTATTTTTCAAAAATTTATTATAAAAAATATGAAATTTATAGTGCTGAATACCATCTAAAAGTTAAACAAATAAAAAAATATTTTCGCAAGCTTTCCAAAAGTCTCCAAACAAAATTATTGTAATTAAAAATACACTTTCTAAATGATTAATAAATTTCTAATTTAAATTTTTATAATCATAAATTAAAACTTTATCATATTTTAATTTTAATTTTATATATTTAAAATATTTTAAAAAAATCTCTATTTTTTAATATTATTATTAATATTAAGAAACATTTCTTGTTAGAAAAATTATAATAATTTTTATACGATTAATTTTAATGCCTTAAATATTAAAAAATAATAAATATATATATATATAATATATATATATATATATATAATTGAATACTTTAACATTTTGTGTCATTCAAGTTAATTGACTTTTGGCTCTCAGCAGAATCATACGTGGGAGACACGATATCCTGTACTAGTTTATTTTGACTTAACCAAATTTTTTCTTTAATGATATCTAGCATTCAAATGGTATCTCTGTTTATTTATTGCAACGTGTTCATGACTTAATATTTACAAGTAAAATATGGCTGGGTGGGGTATATTATTGAAGTACCCAATATTATGAATGAAGGGAGTGGTGTAACTCATTAGAGTTGTAGTTCTCGTTATAAAATAGCAAAATTAAGTCAGAAGGGAGGTGATCATGTATGAGATTTCTTGGTATTTTTCATGACCATAATTCATTATCATGAATTAGGTGGCTTTTTATGGAAATTTTAAAATAAACCTTCAAAATGTTTTTAAATATTTTTATTTTTATTTTAATTTTTTTTCCAGTTATAGTAAGATGTTTTTTGTTTTTTGAAAGGCATTTATCTATATTATAGATCACAAAAGTTTTTAATTTTAACAGATTTAAAAGTGTTTATCTCAAAATATTCTTAATAAAATTGAGGTTTAGTTTCTTGCATTCTGAGGTTTAGTTTCTTTTAAGGTTTTTTTGATATTGTTATAAAAATTAATTTTAATTTTTTGATACTGTTTTTTTCAAATAAGTATAATTATTACATATTATTTTAGAGATAACTTGGTAATATCTTAAGCCATATTTTGTTGCTATGTAGATAGATTGTTTTCAACATTTGATTCATTAATAGAAGTTGGTTTGAACATTATAACTATTTTCTTTTAATAACATATTTGTGCTCTTTGCAACATTGCATGTTCTTTATTTCACTCTTAATTCAATCTAAATTAGTATCACAAAATTATAGTCTTTACTGATTTTACATATAGTTGTCTATGACAAGGTCATGGTAGTGGGAGTTAGACCTTGAATAAACTATTTTTTTTCTGAAGACATCCCTTGCTAGCCAAAGTAGTTTTCCATGGTGGCTAAAATGAAAGACAAGGGAACAAGACATCTTATCAAGATTTTGTCCAAGAATCCCTTGCATGACAAAGGAATAAGATGATTGATTATTTTGCTCAAATTCTTCCACTTCTCCTAAAAATGATGGGAGATCATTTGACAAGTAGCCATTTCATAAGAACAATAGTGTTTCATATACAAGTTAATTTTGATATCCCTCAATTTGAAGGATAAATAGATCCAAAATATTTGGATATATGGATAACTCTACTGGAACTGTATTTCTCTATTCACAAGTTTTCTTGCCATGAGAACATTACATTGACATTCCTAAAGACACTTCCTTCATGTCGAATATTAGCAGGATACTTAACACATGCAATGTGAAAAAGAGGATTCTAAACTTTATTCTTCAAAACTTGTAACACTTCCTACCACTCCTTCATAATAATGTATGTTATGGAAGGTATTATTGACATTTTTAAATATCATTGCTAGTGAAGGAAAATTGGGTCCTAAACATGCCTTTGAAAATAATTGACCTTTATTATTTGTGATTCTAATATAGAATTCAAGCATATAATGCATTTGTTAATTTACAAAGATAGATTATTTAAATTTTCTTGATCAAATAATGTAACTTCTTTTAAGCTATTTTAGTGAACTATATGCCAATCTAAATGGTGTGTTTGCAACAAACATAGGTACTACCTTGATATCAAGCTTTTGATTGAGTTCTCTACATTGTTCATTTAAAGCTATGCACTTGAAACCACAACTTCAAACCATTTATACCTAATTGAAGCTACTGGGTATAAAATCTTTGCCTTTGTTGATTCAATTAATGGCTCTAGTCTCTAACAAGAATACAACACTAACTACATCCCTTCATGAGATTTATAAAGTAAGATTTAACAATTTCTTAGCCTTAAACATTACTAGTGTTGACTTTTCCATGTTTTCTAAAGGACATGTGAAACTCAAAAAGGATGTCCTTATCAAGATCGATCCAACATCGCCAGAAATGCCATGTACTTTACCTTGCATGGCACTTATTTTATGCTAAATTTATTTCATACTTTTCCACTTTAGTCATGGGATACAACATTTTACATATCACGTCATTACTTCCAATTTAGTAGAGATGGACACCTTTCTAGTTTTCAAATCAGTAAAATGATAAACTACACAAGCATTTTGAGATAAGATTCTTAGTAACATTTATTTTTAATCATGCTATGTAATATATGTCTCCTCTTTCAACTTCAGTCTCCCAGATCTTGTGATAACATGTATCTTCTCCAAGATTCTCAACCAATAAATTCACGAGGGGTTAAACCTTGAACCCAAGGAGCTTCATGGACTGTAACATGTATCTTCTCCAACATGCTCAACCAATAAATTCACGAGGGGTTAAACCTTGAACCCAAGGAGCTTCATGGACTCTCAGTCATAACACCAAAGACATGTCCAGTCAAAACTTGGGGTTAAACCTTGAACCCAAAGAGCGTCATGGACTCTCAGTCGTAACACCGAAGACAAGTCCGGACAAAACTTGGGATTAAACCTTGAACCCAATGAGCTTAATGGACTCTTAGTCGTAACACTGAAGGCAAGTCTGGTCAAAACTTGGGGTTTCCCTTCAACCAAACAGCCCATTGCAATAGGTTGCCTCTTAAACCAAACACTAACATCAATAGTTCATCTCTCCTCTGAAATGGCAACATGGTAAGATACTCTCTCTTACATGGGCTATATATGTGTGTGTGAAGAAAGAATATTTCACACATCAAATGGGACACCTAACACCGAAAACAAGTCTGGTCAAAAGTTAGAGTTTTCCTTCCGCCAAACTGCCCATGGCAATATGTTGCCTCTTAAACCAAACAGCGATATTAATAGTTCATCTCTACTCTAAAATGCCAACATGGTAAGGAAGTACTCTCTCTTACATGGGCAAATATATATATATGGGAAGAAAGGATATTTCACCTATCACATGGCCCACCACAAAAGGAACCTCCTCTCTTACATTGAGCGCAACAAACATAATGTTATCCTTCATGTGGGATGACAAATGTAAGGTAAGGTTAGCCCTCGAGCACGACAACGCACAGGGCAAAGTCTAGATGTCATTTCGCAAAAAATACATCGAGTAAATTAGAAAAGTGAAATAGAGTAACACTAGCAATTGCCCCAAAAGGTGCAAAGAGAGGCCGATAGAAATGTTAAATTGAAAAAATTGTATTTTGGTTTAAAATAATAAATGTTATAATAATTCAATCATTTAAACTAAACCTAATCAATAAATTGCCCAAAACAAAATAAAACTTTAATCAAAATTATACAAATTATTATTCTTCGTTTCTCTCAATTATTTATATAATAAAATCCAATCAATCATCTAAAATAAATCAAATCAATAAATTTCCCAAATTAAATCCCAACTAATCAAAATTATTTGGGAATATATATGTATAACCCAATAAAAAATTATATTTATATGTTACAAGAAAATAAGTAAAAAATTCTAATTGATTTAAATAAATTTGAAACCACTAAAATTAAAAATTAGCATTTATGATTAAGCAGTGGAAATTTTAAGATAATAGGAACACATTTTTTCACCCAAATTGAAATTATTTTTTAATAATAAATCAACATTGGAAATCAGTCCAAGGAAAAGAACTTGCCTAAATGGATAGTTTTATTTATAATTATAATATTTAATTATTCGAATTGATAATTCAATTTTTTTTTTTTATATTTATATATAATAAATAAAGAAGATAATATTAATCATTTATATATTTAATTTTAATATTTTTTAAATAAAACTATATAATAATTTTTGAGACATGTTAATAAATAATAAAATAAGCTAAAAAGAAACCCTACTTTTCCTAAACATCTTACTTCAAAAAAAACCAGCGACACAACCAAATCAAATGAAAAACATTAATTAGCCGGCCATGCTTTATACATAAAATGTGGCATGGGAGATGTTAGTTGAAAATATTGAGAAGTTGTAATAAGAACTTGGGCGTAAAGCACATGGCGAAAGACCGCCTCAATTCAATAATATTGAGAAGCTTAAAGTCTAACATCCTCATTGGCATTTGCGAGGTGTGTAATGGAAAGTTTTATGGAAAGTTTGTGTAATGGAAAATTTTATGGAAAGTTTGATTTCATTGTATATCTTTAATTTTAAATTGAAAATCATAGGTTAATTTTAATTTTGTCAGATTGCAACCCTATGACTTACATATTGTTGCGTCAGTTACTTGAGGGCAAATATTCAAAATGGATAGCTATTTTGCAAGAGTTTGCTCTGGAATTCGTAAAATCCAAATCAAAGAAATCCCTAGTTTTCGCGGAGTTACCATGCAACTTCCCATCGTCATCCAACGATTCAACATCCAGAGCATCAATCATGGATGAATCTTTGTTTCTGATATCGTCAAGCGATCCATGGTATGAAGATATAATCATCTATCTCCAAACCCAAACATATAGGGCTAATACCTCTCGCTCAGAACAATGACGTACTTGATACAGAGCAAAAGACTACATGATCGTCGGCGATACACTTTACCGTCAAGATATCGATACAGTTCTGTGAAGGTGCCTTGCCCATGAGGAGGCCGAAAAAGTCCTGATTGATTGTCATTTAGGCGCGTGTGGGGGGCATCGATCTAGTTATGCTATGGCACAAAAGATTTTGCGAGCAAGTTACTTGTGGCCAACAATGTTCAAAGATTGCATAACTGCAGTCAGAAGTTGCCATGCTTGTCAAATCTTTGACCACAAAACCAGAATACCACCTGCACCTCTGCATCCAGTAGTTGTTGTTGGCCATTCGCCAAATGGGGCATAAATTTCATGACATGTAGCCCCTCCTCGGTCAGGGGGCATGGGTATATCATAGTTGCAGTTAACTATTTTACAAAATGGGCCGAGGCGATGCCTACATTAAACAACAACGGTGAAACGGCTGCTCTTTTCTTTTTAATCATGTAGTCTCCAGATTCGGTGTTCCACAAGTTGTAGTCACAAATCATGGATCGCATTTCCACAATCACATGATGGTTGAATTTCCTGCCAAATTAGGATTGTCCCATGACAGTTCCACTCCATATTATCCACAAGCTAACGACAAGTTGAGGTGATCAACAAAGTCTTGAAGCACATGCTGCAAAGGATGATTGTAGTCCATAAATGGAGTTGGCACCTAGTCCTGTACTTGGACTTACGGGAATATTGGACATCAATAAGAAATGCAACTGGATTTACACCCTTTCAACCGGTGTATGGCCTAGAAGCAATCTTACCGATTTAGTACGAGATTTCATCTCCCAAGCTCGTAGTCAACCTTCTCCTCGGAACTTCAGAGGAAGAGGCTCGTTTTTTGGAATTAATCCAATTGGATGAAACCCGTCGTGATGTTGCCTTGGCTAATGAAGCGCATAAGAAATGAGTCAAGGTGAAATTTGACAAGAATGTCAAACCTCGTGTCTTCTCAGAAGGTGACCTGGTCTTACTTTACGATCAAGAATTTGATAAATTGGGAGCAGGTAAGTTCCAGTCTTTGTGGATGGGTCCCTACCTTGTTAAGTGTGTATTAGCAAAAGGATCCTACGCGCTAGTAGATTATGATGGGATTCCACTGCCACAACCCTGAAACAGATTGTACCTTAAGTGTTACTATGCTTGACTAAGCATAGTAATCTCTTCATATGCTTTAGTTACATTTTTGTTTTCATCAAGAGTGATCATTTTGGTTAGGTAATCCAATTTTGCATTTGTTGCAGATGTCAAACCTATTGGAATCATTTGTTGGATATGCCAACGGAGTTAGTCGTAGTACGCAGAACCTATCTTCTACAGTCTAGGTCATTTTTTATCCAAGCGGCGAGTTAGTGAGTTTCAGAGGGGTGTGTATTGGTTGGTCAACAAACAACATCGCTGAATATAGCGCGTTGATAGAGCTACTCTCTGATGCCATCGCACATGGCATATGCCGACTTGTCGTCAGGTTAGACTCACAACTCATCATTCTACAGCTTACCGGCATCTATCCCGTTCGAAATCCAACTATCTATCGTATGTTCCTAAGGGTCAGGATTTTGGAAAGGTAGTTTGATTCTATTTAATATCAGCACATTTCCAGAAACTTAAACAAATTAGCTGATTCATTAGTAAATTATGTGTTAGATAGACATTTGCAACATTTATAAAAGAAAAGAATTTCATCAACATTTGCATCAGGATCATATAACTTAACCGAAATAAAGCTCCAAAAATAAAAAAAATATATAACTATTTATAGTTTTTACAAAATGTTCTGTGTCCAGGACAAAATCAGTCACACAACCAAAAAACTCAAAAATGCAGGAAATCACCCTAGACTAATGGTGCTGGTGATAACAAGTCATCGCCTGTGCGATCATACGTAGGAGCCTAGTACATCGACTCGGCACGCCAATAGTATGGCGTTGTAATCTCAGAGGTAACACATCGGTCGTCACATCCGGAATACCAAGAGTGAGGCCCTCAATCGGATCCTGCAATACTAGAAGGGTCTCGGCGACATCCAGATCACGAAGGACAACCCTCCCTACAACCTCTCTTACTAGAACGACAACTGCTACCCTTTGGTGCACTGCTGGTCGCATTGGTCCAATATCTGCATGAATACATGAGTTTGATTAGTCTTGATAACATTTAAAAAACACAAGAACATTATAAAAGCAATAAACAGAGACATGGTCAGAGATTTTTTACCTATGACACCCCACTGCTCGCTAGCCGGCAACACCAAATCTGGGTCACCCCGGAAATCCATCCCAGCATATGGATACTCGGCATACACCATCTACTGACGGTTGAACCACTCGAAGAAGGCATTAGAGAATGAAATTTGTGATTTACCAGCATGTTTGGCCATAAGGTCAACCCATCTCTACATCCGTGGCTCTATCGATGCTGGCAGTCCGAGTGAAATGTACTGTGGCTGCATCAGTGGGATCCTCTCCATGGCGAAAGCGGTCAGAATAGAACCATAACCAAAGTTCTTGGATCTTCCGTTTTTCACCTTGGTAAGCTGTTCTCTTATCACCAGAAGTACTGCATCACACCAGCTGAATACCTTTGGTTCAAGGCATTCCAAGGCATACTGCATATAGGACCTTGTTAAATTTGGACAACTAGGTCCAAACTCCATGTTCTGATGCTCAGATTAAGAGGCTAATTTGTTTGTTGGATTCCTCTTTCTAAGAGGTGTAAAATCCATATAAAAATAGTCTTAATCCGATGAGCAGAACTTATATTTTGAATTTATTATTCTTAATAAATTATAT
>APFE031228551.1:180469-196709 GCA_000404065.3 Pinus taeda | reverse complement strand
CCATTGATGAAGAAGCCATATCCATGCTCATCAATGGGCATCGATTGAAGATCTACAGGAATCCCCTTTCCAAATAGGAGCTCATTGAAACTTTGGGTAAATTAGTGCAGGTAGTAGAGCAGGTCCCTGTCCCCACTCCACCCACACCCAAAAAAAAAAGAAAGGAAAAAACAACAAAAATGGAATAAAATATCCATGGGTGAAAACCTCTTGGAGGCGCCCAGGGTAGGTAGTGAGGGTGAAAACCTCCTGGAGATGCCCCAACTGTCTCAAAAAAAAAAGAAAAAGAAAAACCTAACTTATTTTGAATAAATTGCAGGCTGCAGGAAGATCATTGCAGGAGGGTTGCACAAGAGGAAAAAACATGGCAGGCTGCATGCACCCTTCACAGTCCATCACCCCATCACTGCTATCCTTTCCCAAGTTTTGGTCTCATTTGTTTTGAAATTCCGCATCCTACAGGAAACTCTGTGTTTTCTACAGGAGGATCCTGTAGAAATTACAGGAAGGCCAAAATCCATTTGAAAATAGAACATGAGCGTTGGAAATTTGTTTAGAAGCCTTGTGAACCTCTTTCCCACCATCCATGTTCCCATTTTGCCATTCCATCCCTGTACACCTACAACTTCATTCGTTTTTGCCCCTGCATGGCCACATACAGATATTCTGTTTCTGTCATCCTGCAAACACACAGAAAAAAAGAAAAAATGACAAATAAAGGCAGTAGTAGTTTTACTCATCCCTACCTGATACCCTCCAACTGTGATTAGTCGAGACCTTCTTCAACAGTTTTAGCCCTACTCAGATATTAGCCTAAATTTCAAGAGGAGAAGTAGCTACAGGAAATCCTACAGGATTCTTGTAGCAGCTGATCCCTTTGAAAAACATACTCCAGAGACAGGGCAGCGCAACACGAGGTATGAAGAGCAATGTTTGAATAGGAGATCATCGAAAAAACCCAAGGCTGAGCATGCAAAACACAAGAAACAACAACAACAAGGAAACGAAGTGCCAAAATCTGAAATATGCATAACACAATAGCGATTGAGCAGGTAAGTGCCTAAACCTATTCCTTGATTGCATGAATAATATTTCAAAACTGCACGAACTGTGGGAATGGTCAATTATGTGGAATCAATGGCCAACTAACTGACCACTCTCGTTCAGTTCACATGCCTTTGCAGAATTCAGTTGAGCCACGTCCAAATTCAAACTACTGATTAGATACGTAGTCAGCACATGTGGCATGTCAACTCGGGAAGAAGGCATTTGAAACTGGTAGTGGTGGCGACGGATAACATGAGTCAAGGAGGTGATGGTGGTTAGGCAGCATGAGGAACCATATGGCACTGGCATCAGACCAATGGTTCGAATGGGGATAACATACCCATCTGGCCACCTCATCTCCTCACCATGGATTACACCAACAGTTTAGTACAATGCACTCCAAGCCTCCACCACCCTTTTGGTTCATTTGTATGTTATGAAACTCTCGACTATAGTGTTCATCTACCACCTTCAGAGTAGCAACCCATTCATCCTCCGCCAGTTTTCTACCAGTTTTTTCGAAACCCTCTTGCCTATCGAGCTCTACAGGAGCGCTGCTGCATTCTACAGGAGTTGGAGAATTTCTACAAGAAAACTTCTACAGGAAAGGAAGAGAACAATCAGCAGAAGGAAAACCTAGGATTTTTATCAAAATTTGAGCTTAAAATGAGGTAGGCTTGGAAACCTCCCTGTGTATGACTTATTTGTATAAGGTGGTGGATTAAAAACACAGAATTGGAATGAAAGAAAGGAGAATGAAGTTTAAAAGTTTTCCTGCATATTTTCCTCGAGTTCTACACAGTTCTCTATTTTCTTCTTTGTATTCGAAGTCTATCTTCTTCTTTTTCATATTCTTTTGTAAATAAAACACTTGCAATCATAGAAACCAACCTGTGTGAAAAAAAATCGAATTTTCATATCTATCTATTCTCTGAGAATAGCCCATTGTTATTTATCCTTTGTTCTGTCAAAAAAAGAATATTTTCTTCCCAAAAGTAGAAAATCAAATTTGGGGTAAGAGCAGTTTGAAACAAGGGAAATATTGCAATTTAGTGTTGTGAGAAGGAGCACACTGAAATTCCTCCTACAGTTCATAAAAAGAAAACAAAAATGCAGTTATCCCTCTGTCTCTGATTTTTGAAATTGTTGTTTTTCTCCTCACTTAAGCACTTCAAAAACCACTCAACACCATGCCAGGAGGGTTTATGAGGAAGGAGCCTTTGAACTTCAATGAATTACATGAGAACCCTAAGGTGGTGGCCCTATTCACCAGGGAAAATTGGATGATTTTCTTTGAAGGAATACATGGATATGATGATGAGGTAACTGAACAATTTCTGATGGCCTTAAGACCCCATTCGAAAACACATGCCACAGTCAGTTTTAGGGGTCTTTCCCTAGAACTCACCCTTGATTTTATCAGTCGGATCATAGGCCTTCCACCTGGGCTCCCTTGGAGCAAGGAGGAAAAAGCATTGGGACAGGTGGCCAAGAAGAAATTTTTTCAACCTAGGTAAAATCCTCTAGAGGATAAAAATGGGGTTAGAAGGACAAGCTTACCTCCTCCATGGAATGTAGTCAGCTACCAAATAATGAAATATATCACTTGTGAAGGAAGGTTCAACATAATTTATGGTTATCACTTCAGGTTACTACATGAATTGAGGTATGAGATGGGCTTGCCTCCAGTTAAAAAGCTAAGTCTCCCATATTTCCTCCTCCAGTCTTTAATATAATGTAGTCCTAAGCTAAATGCAGGAGTCCCAGACCAACTAGTCCAGCATGGTGTTTCAGGGAAAACTAGTGTCTATTAAGATCTGCTAGTCCCTCTAAGATGGGTAGCTATCTTAGAAACAAACAATTCAAAGTAACTTGTGTTTTCCTTTGTGAGAGATAGATGAGAGAGAAGCAAAGAGTACCAACCTCAGTCTTTCGCTTGGCTCCTTGCTTGTTTCCTCACACCTTTAATAAATATTCGCCACTCCTTTCTCACTTGTATCACTTCAAAGAACACCTGTAGAGGAAAATCAGCAAAATACCATCAAAGCATAGAGATCTATAACCTAAACAATGTAGAATCAGATGTACATTAACCATACAAATGCATACACAAACACAAGATTCAGAAATATACAAGCATATGGAGGAAAAATCAAATAACTTTATTAATAGAAGTAGTAGAAGAGATGATTACAACCAGCTGTCTAATCCAACACCATCCTCCCAGCATGAAATCCCTTCACCTCATGAAAAGCTAGATCACCCAACAATACAATGTCTCACAAAGAAACCAACAGCACTTCCTTACAAATTACAAAATTCTAGCCCCTGGATCTCTAGGATGAGGGTCCATATATAGATATTTGCAGGGGGCTGAGTCATCTTCTGGGATTTTGATTAGTGTCATTTCACTGATAGTTCTTGGTTCCACTTGGACATTTCATGATCTCTTACTCATCCCTAGGCGAATTCAAAGAGGCAAGTGTCATATGAGAAGTTTCTAAAAGATTCTCTGAGTTTCCACCTAGCAAACTACCTCTGCCATTTGTCTACTCTCGCTCATTGCACACTACATAAGGTATTTTCAGTATGCATCACACCTCTTGTGTGTAACAAGTGAGATGCATCACACCCTCATCATGGAGTAATCTGTATGGTCCAGTTTTGACTAGTTCTGAGCAGTTTTTCAGGGAGAACTTCTGGGAAATGATGTAATCAGTTGACCTTGATCCTTTAGGGTATGAAACAACACTTTTAGGGGTTTAGAAGCCCTTGTTTTATGGACATATGTGATTGGGGTTGCAGTTCCCAAATATGTCTATAACAATTTCCCCGTAAAGCATGAGGTCGTAAATCTTTTGATGTCGGGTGAAATGCTTTATCATGAGGATCCGAGGTTTTTCGAACTGGAAGGTGACCTGTAATAAGATACAATACAATACATTATCTTCATAATATTTTAATGATCTAGCTGAGGCGAGCATTCCCATGATCAGCGTTATAAATTCATTTTCATGTACATAGGACAGAAAATCGTCTGTGTGGCAGACTGATGATTCTGGTAGAGCCATCTTCCGTTAACTTGGATGATTACCTGTGCAGCTACGGAGTACATTTGATGTCTTTATTTTCCTAACTATATCACAGCCCGGATGGATGAAAATAGATCCAGGGTCTTCAAACTCGTTCAATCCTCGCCCAATGTACAAGTTGTTCCATGTGAAAAGATGTTCTGAAGTCAAACATGGAAAGACATCACTTGATTACCAGCCAATGATGTAAGTTGTTAACAGGCATGAGAGGAGTCACCGATAATGATAATGACCCTCAACGTACTATAGTACAATTCACGTGGTGTGAATACATGAGTCGATGTCGAAACCACACAAACTTGTTTGGTCGAAGGCCATTGATGTAAACCTGTCGTCGGAAGTGAGAAACTTGCCATTGAGGCATGCAAGCTTCAAAGTACTAAAAGGGTTGTTCCTAAGTCAACTTCTTGGATAATGAGCTGATGTCGATAAGAAGTGACTTGCCGTAGGAGGGCCTTAATGAATCCCACATCTACGACATGAAATGGAGAAAATTGTTTTGTGGAGGTGAAAATGATCTGATGATACAAGGTTCAAGGTGGCCGTCATGAAAGAATGGAACATGAAGGTATTGCAACGGATGAGGCATTAGCTGGGTTGGTGAATTCCCTGAGCGACTTCTCTTGAACATATCAGCGACACTAAAATGGATTGGTAGCATTAACCCCAAAAATGGGGTGTACAAAGGACCAATGATGATATGAACAGTGAACGGAATAACCGAACCTGACTTAATCATGGCGACAGAGTGAAAGTGTCATGTTCAAGAGCGACCTGCTACCAATGAAGTTCTTCAAGTTTTCTTCCCTTTTTCCATAGTCATTGCTGACCAGTACCTCTTTATTTTTGTCAAGCTTGAGGAGGATAACATATGCTTGTTCTATAATTTTCCCTTCGGGCAAACCTGTTGCTATGTTTTAGTGAGGCTAGTGACAGTGAAACTCGCTCTTGTTTGTATGGACAAGTTTGTCACTATTGTTTTAACGAGTTTAATGACAAAGACAACTCAGTCCTTTTCATATTTAGAGAGTTTCAAAAGAGACGGAAAGGAAACTCCAGTAGTCCTTTTTCGTGGTATAATCCCTTAAGTCTGAAAAAGTTTAAAATAATAAGAAAGGGATGACTTTTTGATAGTTTTAGCGAGCCGAACAAGACAAGTGCTTGATCTTTCTGTGTATTTATTCCTCAGGTCCAAAAAGATTAAAATATAGAAGAGGGATGGTGCTTCCCTTTACTTTAACGAGCTGGAAAGGCCAATAGCTTGGCAATCTTTTGATGTTTTACAAGTCTAAAAAGAGCTTAAAAGAGACTTGTCTTTTAGGAATGAGCGATGTTTTTGGGTAGCAACTAGTTCCAGGTAAGTTTGGAACTTTTCAAGCATGGCAGTGTAAAGAAGGTGGCTAATAGAATCACTCATTAAATTTGTTCCTCAAAAGGGTAAACAATCAAGTGGAGGCGTACGATCGGCTAAAAGAGTGGAGGTGATAGTAAGAACACAACCAAGGCTCACAAGGCTGATAGTAATGTGATCACAAAGGTTATTTACTGAAAGGTGATTCATTTTTTAATGAGCTTGAATCTTTTGAAACTATACTCAGTGCTAGGTTTATTTTTTAACGAGCTTGAACTTTGCGCAAACATTGCTCGCGACAGTCGTCTTTAAGGATGTCTCTCATTAGTAGGTTCATTTTTTAGTAAGCTTTCCCCATGCGAAACTTTTCTCAACGCCTTTTGTATGCAAGCTAGGAATGACCAACTACAGAACTAACTACACTAGGGGTTAATGAACTACTAAGGTTAGGTAGGATAGTTTCGTATAAAACATTTCCTTTGCTTTGTCGTCGACAAAGGTGAATGGTGGATCAGACCAATCACTTAACCTAAGCAGTTAAAGTTAGTAGAATACTACGGGATTAGAGTTACACTGGTTGCTTTCACTTGCATAAAAAAGGTTTGCATGCCCCTAGGAATAAAGAAAAGTAGAGTTTCTAGGTTACCATATGGAAGTCCCTACATGAAAGAAAGATTGTTTCATCCACGTTGCAAAAAAAAAACTTCCTTGGCTCTGTCCATCGAAATAGACAAAGGCGAATGGCGTGGGTCCACCTCCAATCACATAACCTTTGAGGAGATCCTATTTCGGACTGATCCCATATCCAAGACGAATGGGTGTGTCAGACCAATCATATACCTACAATGAGGAAATCTTTTTCCAGACTGATCCCATATCCTAAACAAATGGGTGTGTTAGACTGGTCATATATCCTATGAGGAAACCTATCTTTTACTTGGGTTCGTGTGCCGAAGTAGACCAGGGTGCATGCCCCCTGGGTTTCGTCACATTCACTGAATCACTCGCAGTCATCAGGTGGATGGACTAGAGATTGATGAGACATTCCTTCTGCAAAGAGACCATTTAGGGATGGCATTTGACTAGTAGCTGTGTTTGAACCAGGCAATGAAAGTTGGTCAACAAGTTGTATCATTCTGCCTTCATACGAGAAACACATCACCCGAAAGAGTGAGGAAGCGATAGCTTCCATGCTGTAAATGTAGTCACACACAAGGAGTAGGTTATAATCTAGTGGCCCTTGGAATACCATCACGTTAAGATGAACGATTTTCATTTCAAAGTTATAGGAACATTTGGAAGGATCCCTAATGGTCGATTGGTTCCTTTATTGAAGCTTGACAAATTTCGAATCTCAGGCATAAGCAATGGTGAACCAAGTGCTTTCCAAGCAGTTTAGGAAATGATACTCACAGAAGCTCCTTCATCTATGATAGTGCCAAACATGATCATTCTATTAGCTTGTACTATGATTTAGAATGGCACATTAGATGGTAGGCGGTGTCTCACTAGTAGATTCCAATCAAAGGAAACAACTAGATTGCCTGGAGGGACCGAATAAATGGCCGGATGAATCTCTTGAAATGGGGAACTTCCTTCCTGTGGTAGAGGAAAGGGTAGATTGCCCCCATGTTCATCAGACTCTGTGTTAACAAAAGGAATTTGAATGGTGTCGTTCCTATTCTCTTTGGAGACTGTATCATCTGAAGGTGGACCTTCTGAAGACATGATTGGGTCGACTGTCATCTCGACCTATTGACTTTGGTCCGGTGTGGACTCAGAGGATTTATCTTCAATGATAGGCACTTCAACCAACAACAGAGGTATGCCAGTCGGATTTTCAACTAGCGATGGACATGGCAAGAGTTTCTTGTATCCAAGTGGAAGTCGCTGCGTTGAAGAGTTTTTTTCCATTGACTCCATTTTCACTGGTTGACGGTGTACTCTCAACATGATCGACAAAGGTTGAGGATACCGGATCGTGCCAACGGGGAGACCAGTCTCTCAAGATCCAAGGGATGCAAGGACAATCTCGATGATATTGGTTTCCCTTGCAAATGACACATGTAGATTTGGGTTTGGATGGTGCAATGTGTGGATTTTTGCCAGACGATGCATGGTTGCCCCCTTGCGTGGCTAGCTTCTTCTTCTTCTCCTCCTTCCCTTTCTTCTTCTTCTCAGTTACTTGGTTTTTAGTGTCACTAGCTTCACCAAGTGAAGAGGAAGAAGGAGAGGGACAAATAAATGAAGTAGAAGGCGGGGAGAAACTCTAGTATCATCTAATTGCTGATTTGATTATTGAGGAATTACGGTGTTTTGAATGACAAAGGTCGAGAATAGCCATACCAACATGCCAATTGTGAGTCCTGGAAGGGACAATGTAGCCATGTATGGAGCACCAATATCTCCCCAAGAAAAGAAAGGACTAGGATTCCTCCCAAGGGGAAATCCTTGATTGGTGGACTCCATTTTCTCAACCTAAGACCAATGAGGGAACAAGGATGTTATTCTGAATTAAATAAATTTTATGACACTTTGACACAACTTACTTTTTCAAATTTTAAGAGTCGAGAAAAAGCTAAAGATGACTCTAGTTGCCTTTGATTTTTAATGAGCTTGAAGTGACAAGTGCTCAGATGGACCTTTTCTTTTAAGGAGTCGAAAAGGAACGAAAGTGACTACTCTGGAAATCTAGACAAAGGGATTACCAAACCAATCGCAAAACTGCAATATACATCTCAGTGGTAAATTATAGAGAAATTACCGAGGACTTTACGTATGGTATTCAATCTTCCAAAATGTTGTGTTCAGTGCATTGTGATCGATAGGGCATCAGACATGGTTTCCTAAGGATAAAGCATATCAACGTATTGTGCTCTCCTCATATATACTCAATGGCACGTGGGAGCACAAGTCCGTACTGGCACTTGTCGTATCAAAGAGGAGGAATCACTTAACTTATGATGAAAACGATAGTTACTAGGCTTTACGACGCCATAATACGTCTCTAGCCTAGACTTCTAGATGTTGTGCGTTAGGTTCCAAAGCATTTTTATGTTCATTGAGGTTTATTTTATAATTGATATTTCTTAAGAAGTTTGCCTTTCAAGGTTTGCCACATCATGTAGATGTACAATTCCTAAATATGCAATCTAAAATGATAAACAATCGTTTGTTTTTTTTTTAAGCAATGAAAATCCTAGCTAATAAGGAAAGAAAAGTATGATTCTTTCAACATAGAGCAGAGAGCACACACTAAATGCACTTTTCCTAAATCAATTTCCGCATGCAATCTAAATGCAAATTCACATGCATGTATTTGTTTTTCCGTTTCCTTAATGTGAGAATGACAAAAAGAAAACTAAGTACAGATTTGAACCATTTTCCCTCAAAGCGACACTTTAGCAATTTCTTTTCAAAAAACAAAAGGAAGACTAAGACGACACTTTCAATTTCGAATGGAAAACTGCTTTCGACACTTCAAATAATTGACAATTCAAATCAAATATAATGGAAAAAGTATAATCGACTATCTAAAAGAGGAAGATTTTATGACACTCTTTTTTTTGACTGAAAACGACAGTTGCAACACTTTCGAATCAAAAGACGATAGTTCGGTTAAGCTACTTTTTGCAAGGGAGGACTGTAAATGACGAAAAATACATAGAAAAACATTCACAATTCCTTATCAATGGAGGCTGAATAATGTAAAGGAAGAAGGCTTCAACAGTGATATACTGATCATAGGTAGCAAAACTACTGAATAGAGCTGAAAACAATGAAGAAAAAACCAAAATTTGGAGAGAGAAAGAGTCTCATTCAATTATTGCACCTGTCCTTAAGTGAAACAGGGATGCATCTCACCTGCAACACATGGGAGGGGCGATGCATCTAAACTGCTAATGAGAGATAGTGTGATGGTCAAGGGACGAGACTAAGCTTGGTTTTCACCCACAATTTGCAGCTAAGTTCAGGGATTTAGGCAGAGCTTATGATAGACAGTAAACACAAAGTATAGAGGTGTGATCTAATGAGGTTATTGAGCTACCACCAGGGCAGTTAGGATGTTTGCAAGTCAGATGTTCAGTTCATAAACCAACCCGGAGATTGACTGAAGCAGCATTGATCTACTTTGTAGTTGCATAGCAAAAGCAGTTCGAAGGCTAGCTAGCTTAACTTCAGGCTCCGTCTGTAGTTTATAAAGCAAACAACAGTAACAAACAAACAAAATATTCACTCCCCAGCGGAGTCACCATTTTGTTTCCGAGAAGACTAGTGATTATTCAGATCTGCGAGTCCCACTAAGATGGGTATCTATCTTAAAAACAAACAATTCAAAGTAACTTGTGTTTTCCTTTATGAGAGATATATGAGAGAGAAGCAGAGAGTACCAACCTCAATCTTTTGCTTGTTTCCTCTCTCCTTTGATAAATCTTCGCCACTCCTTTCTCACTTGTGCCGCTTCAAAGAACACCTGTAGAGGCAAAGCAGCAAATACCATCAAAGCATAGAGATCTATAACCATAAACAATGTAGAATCAGATGTACATTAACCATACAAATGCATACACAAATACAAGATTTAGAAATATACAAGCATATGGAGGAAAACTCAAATAACATTATTGATAGAAGTAGTAGAAGAGAGGATTACAACCCAGCTGTCTGATCTAGTGCCATCCTCCCAGCATGAAAGCCCTCTTCACCTCATGAAAAGCTAGATCACCCAACAATACAATGTCTCACAGAGAAACCAACAACACTTCCTTACAAAATACAAAATTCTAGCCCCTGGATCTCTAGGATGAGGGATCCATATATAGATATTTGCAGGGGGTGAGTCAGCTTCTGCGATTTTGATTAGTGTCATTTCACTGATAGTTCTTAGTTCCACTTGGAGATTTCATGATCTCTTACTCATCCCTAGGCGGATTCAGAGAGGCAAGTGTCATATGAGCAGTTTCTAGAAGATTCTTTGAGTTTCCATCTAGCAAATTGCCTCTGCCATTTGTCTGCTCTCGCTCATTGCACCCTACAGAAGGGATTTTTCGTATGCATCGCACCCCTTGTGTGTAACAAGTGAGATGCATCACACCCCTTGTGTGTAACAAGTGAGATGCATTGCACCCTCAGTATGGACCAGTCTGTATGGTCCAGGTTTGACCATTTTTGAGCAGTTATTCAGGGAGAATTTATGGGAAATGATGTAATCAATTGACCTTAATCCTTTAGGGTATGAAACAACACTTTTAATGGTTTAGAAGCCCTTGGTTTATGGAAATATGTATTGGGGTTGCAGTGCCCAAATATGTCTATAAATATGGGCTCATCAAACTATTGGTAGAATATGCTTTACATACATATACCATTCCCATAGCTTGGGACATTTTCAGAAATATGTCTAGAAATGATGACATCAAAACTTTGACTAAGAATATCAACCCATCTGGTAGTGAGGAGGAGGAAGAAGTGCATGAGGAGAGACCACATATTCAAACAGAGGAGGAATAGGAAGCAAAAGAGAAACTTGAAAAACCCACTGTAATACCTCAAGAAGAAAAGAAGACCACCCCAAAGAGAGAGAAGAGGAAGAGAACAGAAAGTGAGAAGAAAATGCCTAAGAAAGGCCAAAAGAGGATTGCCACAAGCAAGGTAGGAACCCGACAAGAAAAAGAGAAGCCATTGCCAGAAATAGCAGAAACACAAGTAGAAACAGCAAGCACGGAAAAGACAACAGAAGATGAAGGGGAAAAATAGCAGGAAGGGACATACCCTGAAACCTTGGCAAAAGAAGCAGCGGCTTTGCTGGCTGCATTGAGAACTCTAGCAAAACAAAAGGGAAAAAGAAAAAGAGAAGCAACCATGTATTTCAAGGTTGGAAGGAGCACCGGAATAAAGGTGGGAAACCCCCAACCACCATCAAAAGAAACTATAATAATTGAGGATGCACCTACTGAGAAAAAGGAGGAATCCCCCTCCAAAATATCTATCACTTATGAAAGAGGAAGTCCCAAAACTTCCACCTGGAAGGAAATAATCAGACTGATGGACACCAACACAGTTCTACTGGAAGCTAAGACCTCTCTACAGGAAATGTTGACCAAGCTAAACGAGACTGAAAAAATGGAAGAGGCGGCAACAAAACAGTCACAAGAAGAAGAAAAGACTGAGGAGATACCTGAACGAAGCCCTCAACCTAATTTTGGCTCATATTAAAACTTGCTAGATGGTGGGAAGATCATCCCACAGAAATTCGCTATACCCCTTTTCTTTGAATTAGAACAAAAAAGAATTAGGACACACACCTAGATGAAAATTACTAAATCCAAGGGAGTTGCAGATATAGGTCAGATGGAAGAACAAATGAAAGAATTAAGAAGGGAGTTGGCAATGGTGAGACACACTGAAAGCATTAAAAGAGCCCAGCTACAGGAGGAAAATGCACTGCTGAGAAAGCAATTACAATAACAAGAAACTCAAAGGGGAGACGTAACACAGATTTCTGAAGAGAAGCAACTATAGGAAGGTCCCCTAGTGGATCAGGAAACAACAGAGGAATAATAGCCAAGGGAAGGGCCACAACCTAATGTTGAAATGATGATAAAGCAGTAGCAAGAGAGGGAGTCTCAGGCAGTAGCTGAAATACTGATGCTAAAATAGTAGTTGCAGGAAAGAGAAGTCCAGATGGCCTACATGGCCAGCTGGGCAATGGAAGACTTGCAATGTAGACAACTGACCAGATCTTATGCATTGTATCTTAAAGACCAATGGCTCCAGTTCCAAATCAAAACATTGGCCCAAAGGGGCATGATCCCTTTCTAACATTATGGTCAATTTATGCATCTGTGTGCTACTAGTTCAGCTGAGGATAAGGCCAAGTTAGCAGAGTTCTACTTACACAATATGGCACTCCCTGATATGAAATTTTGGGATCTGAATGCGGCACTGGGAGATGTACAGCTCGTGGCTATGGCTTCTTGGATGAGCCATGAGGAAAAAAGAGCAGTGGAAGTCCAACAGATCATGGCAAAAGAACTAAATGAGCCCCTGCTAACCAGGGTAGAACCAGAAGACCCCTCAGCTCTCATATATGCTCATCAACACCTTGCTTGCAACCCTCAATTTCTCTCGGATTATGTTGAAATGCAAGTGAAAGCTATTGCCCATTTTGAAGATATGGAAAGACCATTTGGTGATGATTGCCTTCATGCTTGCATGAGGAGATGGAGTACCTTGTCATATAGCTTGAATATCAGGGAGTATCACTCCCAACCAGAATGAAGGAGGCTTTGGCAAGAGTGCCCCTATACAAACAATCAATGCAAAACCTAAAAGCCAACTGGATTGGCCTTAAGTTCAGTCCTCCACTACTTTTAGGACTACTAGAAGTGGTTAAGAAAGAAGAAGAACAAAAGCGGTGGGAGGAAGTGGATAGAAAGGTAGGTTTTCATGACAGGGAAGAAGACATCACCTCAGAAGCATGGGATATTAGGGAAGCTGTTAAAGCCATCAAGGATGAAGAATTGGATTAGTTGCTCAGAGGATGAGCAACCCATTCAGCAGGGGGTGATGATGAGCCCCAAAAATGGGTAACTATGTGGGCTCATTTTTCCTATTGTTTCCATTTAATCCACCATTCTCCATATTTTTGTGCATGTTTTTTAATATATTTATGTCAATTGAGTGAATGGGGATAGTCACTTTGCCACGAAGTCTAATGAGTGTTTATTGCAGATTTTTGGACATTTTTGGACCAAGATCGGGAATTTATGAGAAGACTGGTAGCCAAATTCAAAGAAACATGGTTGAGCACTTATAGGAGGGGTGTTTCCTGCATTAAATAACCCCTTCCTCGAGTTCTCCATCAACAGCTCAGAGTACAACAACCAAAAATGATGATTTCAAGGGGCAGCTGAGCAGGTCTAGTGAAGTTGCTATTATCTGCAGTTTTGGTAGCCGAATTCCTAAAGTTTAGGAGGACTGTTGGGAGTCTTCACTTTTATAAATAAGAAGGCCTCAGGCCTCAGTAGGTTAGCCATTTGATAGATTATTTTCGCACTTTAGTGCAGCACTTGTATTCAGCTCATTTTAGAGCTCCTTGTGCAAACAATTTTGTGATGTAATTATTATTTTTGATCAATGAAGATGCAACCAGCCTTGAACCAACTCTGATCTTTCTTAGGGGGCTGTAGCTCTTGGGTTTGGGCCCAACCCAAGTGCCCAGTACCTCCTTCTTGTATTTATATGTGTTTTTCTTACATTCATGAAATAATTTCTATTGTTTAGATTCAATCTTTCTTTGTTACTTATGTTGTTTTTGATGATTAGAATAGTTGTTTTAGTTTCAAGATTGATTAGATAGTTTGCTACAATAATGGAAGAAGATTCACAAAAAGGCCACCAAGCAGGCTTTGATCTCCTTTCTCCCTCTGTGGGACCATGAATTGAGACCAAGGCACTCTTGCTACCACCAAAACACTGTTTTTGCTTTCCAATGCCATTGCTAGTGAGAGATTTTGAGTTGAAGAAATTAATGTTAGTTGTATTTACATGATTAGATCTATTCTTATTCAATTTCCATGGCTTTCTTGCATCATTTTCTGTCCGTAAATTTTTGTTCAGCACTTTTCTGGTTTTTAAGGTAGAATTAGGTTAAAGTAGGTAAAACTCTGTTTTTTTAATTCTCCTTGAATTATTTTTTAAAAGCAGGCGTGCAGCTCACTCGAATACCATTCCATCTTATCATCCTTTCATCATCTAACCTTCTCCAGTCCATCTCTCAAGGCTTTCTCCACTCATTCACCACACTTTCCCAAACAGCCCTAATTTCTCCTTTCTTGTGCGAAATTGCTTCATTGATCGTTTGAACAAATCCAACCATCTCTTCTATGTTTGAACTTCATTAATAGAATCCTAGACCCTTTGAAACCTCCATCCAGCCTTCATTTTCCTTTTCCCACTATTTTTCCTCCTCCAAACCTTCAAAAATCACTTTCAGCTTGCTCCTGTAGAACTCCTTATAGAATTTCCTGTAGATCCCCGGCATACTTACTGTAGAAGTTCATGCGAGTGATGTTTCAAAGTCTGATTGCAATAGGAATCTCTAGAAGGGTGCTAGGAACTCCTTAGGTCCTCTCCACACCTTCCTCATCATCTGCAAGCCAACTCCATCTCCCTTTGCCACCAAACCTCTACACAGTCACAAATAGTTAAAACACAAACATAATAATTCTGCCTAAAATTGCTCAAAATTACAAAAAGATAGTTCTTCCACATTTTCCTCCAAGAGTAGCTTTAGTACATGCATTTTACCTTGATAGTAGTCCATGGCATCCATTTCAGCAGTTTCATCTCTTTTTCTTGCAAAAGTAGGGTTAGTGGGTAAAACTAGGGTTTGCTAGGGTTTGCATTTCCTTTTAGTTTTCATCTTCTTTCTGCAAGTAGAATAAGCTCCTTTGAGTTAGCTTTCTTCCATCACAGATAAAAGCTTCTTATGAGAACTCATAGATGTTGGCTTAAGCTCCTAGCAAACTTGTGCTAGCTGATCAAGTGATAGCTTGCAGTAAGAGCTAGTACTTGTGGATACAGCACTGTCGCTTCCAAGTTTGTTACGAACTACTGGGTTGATAAAAGTAAAGTAGGGAGTCCCAGGAGTTGCAACATCATTTATGCAATACTAGAGCTCACCAGTTTACACCACAACAATGGGAAGAAAAAAGAGAAAAAAGGCTTTGTTACAATTGTGCTAGCAAATGCACTAAAGGTCATAAGTGTGGTGAAAAGAAATTATTTTACATAGAGTATGAAGGGGAGGAACAAAAGGATCAAGAAACATCAAAAGAAGAGGATATACGTCAAGACCCAACCCCAAATAAAGAAGAAATGAATCTGACCATATCTTGTAAAGCATTGGTAAAAATTACCACTCCTCAAACTCTCAAGATAGAAGGACATATCAAGAAGAAAAAGGTTTAAGAAGTGAAAGATCACATCGAGCAAGAAGAAATGAATCCAACCATATCTTGTAATGCATTAGTTGGAATTACCACTCCTCAAACTATCAAGATAGAAGGACATATCAAGAAGAAAAATGTTCAAGAAGTGAAAGATCACATCGAGCATCAAGAAATGAATCTGACCATATCTTGTAAAGCATTGGAAGAAATTACCACTCCTCAAACTCTCAAGATAGAAGGACATATCAAGAAGAAAAAGGTTCAAGTAGTGAAAGATTACATCAAGCATCAACAACAAGCTCTCCAACTTTTAAAGGATAACACCATTTTGGTGCAGAATCAAATGAAACAATAGGTAGACCAACATCGTAGTGAATGTTTTTATTTTTATTTTTTTTTATGTAGGTGATTGGGTATTTTTATGGCTACATCTCAAGCAAGCTATTTATGATAAGGAAATTTTGGAAATACAACATGCACTTAAGAAATGGAAACCTTACCCAATGAGAAGACAGTTCAAGGTAAAAATGGATCATGATAGTCTTAAATACTTTTTAGAAAAAATATTATCTTTAGAAGAATAGAAAAAATGGGTCACAAATATGTTGGGTTATGAATTTGACATCATCTATAGAAAATGGAAGAATTTTTTTGTTGCAGATGTACTCTCAAGAAAGGATGAGGATGTGGTAGCATTGTTTTGTGCTATTTCTATTATCCAACCAGATTGGATAAACGAAGCAAGGGATGAATGGAAGAAGGACAAAGAAGTGTGGCCACTCATTCAAAAGTTG
>APFE031228551.1:159639-174595 GCA_000404065.3 Pinus taeda | reverse complement strand
AATGGGGACCCTTTCTATAAATTTTTTGGCTAAACACCTTTCTAGGATTTTTATTAAGTTGATTATCCTATGATTTTGTTATTTTTCATTTTCTTTAGATTCTTGTTCTGATTGCTTTGTTAAAATCATGTTTTTATAAGCTTTCCGTTGATGCTTGCTTTACCTCATTTGGTCAACTGGTTTGTAAACGACACTCCTTTGAAGTCTAATCATTTATGTCATCTGGGTTAAAAATGCATAAAATGTACAATATTCCATTTTTGTAATCAAATTAGTTCAATAATACATTTATTTTAAATATTAACCCCTATTTAGTTATTACTAACATTTTCCATTTTTTTACTTGTACAGCCAAATCATAAAGCAACGGGATTTCAGTAAGTTATTCAAATTTTCTAGTTTCAAATAAATTATCAATTTCGAAAAATCAAAATATCAAAGTGGCTATAGTTTATTTTTATTCTTTATTTTTATGAAAGTGGTATAATTAAATAGACAATTATGTAAAATAATCGCAATAACTTAACCAAATAATAATATCATGGAACTCACATATAATAATTATAATATATGAGTCAATTAGCATCACTGATCGCATGTCGCAATAACGGGTCCATTGCAATTTCATAACATGCACATCTTGAAAAACTCTGATATATTTTTGTGATGTGCGACTTTGGTTATTTAACAAGTCCTTTTTATTGTTGTAAAGAACAAGCTTTATCACATAAAGGTTAGGAAAATTCTATTTATAAATTGAATAAAACATATGTAATTTAAATGGTTTAGATATTAATTTAATATTAAAGATTAATATTAGATTTTAAAATTAATTGAACTAATTAATATATAAGATAATAAAATTAATTACAAATTAAATTAATATAAATTAGTTTAATAAACAGTTAATTATATATTTTTAGTTAGTTAGATTAATATTAATTAATAACAAATTTATTAAAATAATTAATAATTAAACTAGAATTAACTATTAGATAACTAGAGTCTAATTCAGTATTAGAGATTTTATTTAAAAAAATTTCTTTTTTAGCCCAGCAAACGGAAATTCCAGAATTATGCCAGATTTGACTTATCAACTTTGGAGGCTCATAGATTGAGTTTTAATTGGCCAAATGAGGCCCAGGATTGCTCATTGGAAAAATAAAATCAATGAGAACATTTCTAAGAAGGTTTCACTAACATATTTGGTCATTTATTAGGTAAAAAATCAGACAGAAGATCAAGCTCTGAAATTTTAAAACAAAATCATTTTTGTGAGTTTTATTTTCTGCATTTTCATTTATACAAGTCTCTTCTAAATGATTTTTCAATGATATCCTTGGCCAATTAAACCATCCTAAGCATCAATACAAAGCTTATATTTTATTTTCAATTAATTAATTAAATTGCATTTGATTGGATTTATTTTAATGCCAGAAATGGCATTTTGATTTTATTGTTGCATCTTAATTTATTTTGATTTCTTTTTGCAAGAAAAAAGTAGAAGAGATATGGAGAAAATGATCTCAATCAATGAAAATGCTCTAAAAATTAAATATTGGAATTTTGAGCAAATAAAATTGGATTGGGCAGATTTTTCTTCAACAAACTTTCCTCTCAAAAATACCTTTAGAAATATTATAAATAAAAAATTGCAGATTGTAATAAAGGTCTTCTCTTCTCTGAAATTTTGGAATTCTAAAAGCACTTATGTAATAGAGATTTAGAGTTGTAGGTGGGAGGAGTGGAAATCTCAGATCTGGGGATTATTGAGGTTTTTCTTTTACATTCCAAGTTATGTATAATGAACAGAGTTTGAACTATTGTATCTCTGCTTTTGAAAACAGAAGCTCAGGCATTGTAAAGGACTATTAGAGACCATAGCTAGAGAAATGGATTCAATAAATTGGTATTTTGAATACTATTATTTTAAATGCTGGTTTCATTTTATGATGACATAATCGTGTCAATTTACTTACGTATTTGTGTACTTTTATCGGTATGGGTAATTTGTCTCTATTTTATGTTATTATTTATCTCTGCTCTTATGGGTTAAATTTTGATTCCTGAGTAACTATTTACTCATAAATATGTCTTTTAATACTGATTTATTGAATAGTGATATGTTGTGAAATTCTTTCGCATATTATTATTTGATTATTTAAGTTATTGATTAAATGATCAATATCATTTTGTGAACTTCTTCCTGAGTGTTTTTGATTGATTATTTCAGTTAAGAAGACTCAATAGGATGTGTCTTGGTATTCACAATGTCACTTAATTGAACTACTTCATTAGCTTGATATTCATTATAAGCCAGACATATTTAAATCCTAATACTTTAAATATCTTGCTCTTGGTTGGGTTAGATCTATATATGCCTAACTGGGATAAGATTAAAATAGTTCATTTTGCTTGCATCTTAGAATAAGTTTGCATTTAGATTAATTTCTACATTGTTTTAAGTCCTCTTCCCAAAGAGGCAAAATTTAGTAGTGGCTTCCCTGAGCCCCAAATCCGCTTAAGGATCACCTTCTTGCCTGATCAACAAGAGGGTCGATCTAATGTCTCTTCTCCATTGGTGAATGAAATTCATATTTTAAAGCCATTGTATATTGAGAGAAGGTAATTGGACCTAGTTGAACCAGTCAGAATCACCATTCCAAATGGAAAAGGAGCTGCTTTAAGTTCCGAACCGGGTGGTCATCCCCCATGTTGTTGTAGCGATTTTCGAGGCTTCAACAAGTTCATATGGATCTATTCTAATTTAAATTCTATATGTTATTTAATTTTTTAATAAATACAAGTTTGACTTGAATCCTAATGATGCATGAGTGGTGATTTTGGACAGTACACATTGTTTCAATTTCCTAGTTTCCATGTGATTTTATTCAACCTATTCTTTTATGTTTTCATTAATCTACACCAATAACATTTCATTAAAAGTTAGTAGGGAAACTTATTTATTTTTAATTAAATAATTAATTTAAATTTATTTTGAAATTAATATTTAATTATTATTTATTTTTTTACAGTTTTTTACTTGAACCCTTACAATGTAGTAGTGGCGATTTGGGACCTAGAATGTCCACATTTTTTTGTTACCAGTGGTTTTCTTTGATATGTTTTTTTATCTTTTCATTATTTTACAACAAAAGCATTTCATTAAAGGTGTGTAGGCATGCCAATTTTTTTTTAATTAAATAATTAATTGTTTAAATTTATTTTGAAATTAATAATAATTATATGTCTCTCTTTTAATCCTCTTTATTGATTATAATGAAAAAATCCTCATCATTGAATATAAAAATAAAAACTAAAGTAATAACATAAAATAAAAAAGATAAATAATAACAATAAATAACCAAAATGATTATTTAGCTCTTTGGAAAGGGATGGAGTTGGCCACCAGTGAAGGCATAAAGAGAATGTTGGTTTTAGGTGACTCATTGATTTTTATAAGACAAATTTCCAAATTAAAGATAAATGAAATAATTCCTAGCTCTGCAATCCTAAAAAGGATCACTTAGTTTTTGAAGAAATTGGAGAAGATAACATTCTTCCACATATATAGACAACTAAATGGGAAGGTAAACAATCCTTCCAATCTATGTGCTATATTAAGGCAAGAAGTATTGAAATTAAACCATAGTAGAAGGTATTTCTCCCAAATTACTTGAGGGTCCATTAATTAAGAACTCTTGAAGCATTAGACTAACATAGGCATCAATTATGGAAAAATGAGTGTTTTAATGATCTTGAACGAATCACCATTGGAGGTGACGTTGGCTTTGGATACATAAAACTTGGCCATCTCTATATACAATAAAAAATGTGCGGAGGATGTGTGTACTTACTTCATAATGATAGGAGTCTAATTTCATGTCAAAACTACTTTCAGATATGGGAAAGTTGGGGTATTAATTCTCCTCTTGGGTATCGAAAAATTCGGCCTCATGCCTTGCTGGTATATATTGTATGATCTTTCAAGAATGTTTCACCAGTTCCATTTGTGCATAAGCTTTAATTGTGGGCAGGAAAGATGAGTCTGAAATGGAATGACCTGGAGACCTCTATGAAACATGTAGAGGAGAATGACCAAGAGCATTAGCGTCATTCTATAGACAAGTTTTCATGGGCAGTTTTTGGAATGATGGAGATCTCCAATCGATGTATGGAGATGGTGGAGAAGGAAAAAGATGTAAGGTTATAGCTACTAGAAAAGCATTGTGAATGGTGGTAGACCAAGAAAGATAAGAAGTTTGTTGGAAACCTTGAGCACTACTAAGAGGGTAGGGGGTGCAGAGGGAGGGAGTGAATCAATAATGTGACTTATTACAAATTATTTCCCTTTATTAATCTTAAATGAATCACACAGTTAATAGTAGCACATTACTATATCAATATATAAACACATAAAAATGTGAGAAACTAAATCATCATAACCATGAGAGCAATAATGCACAACAAAACCATGATACACATGAGATGATCTAGGTTTATTCAAGAACAAAATGAAATACAGATTAAATAGAAATGTAGAGCTACAACAAAAAGTGAACTTTAATTCATTAATGACATAATATTGAGAATTATTTGCATGCATAATGGTAATAAAATAGCTTAGGCTATATCCCATTATCTATGAGAAGAGATGTTATAGCTACATACCTCTAGATTGTGTTACAATGAGGTTGAAACTAATTTTTATTATTGAGAAATGAGGGAAAACCATAAACATCTAAAAACCTAACCCTAGGAGATGAAGCAACAAAATTTCGTTTGTCTCGTTGGGGTTAGTTGGCACATCAACTTCCTGAGGTCATAATCTTGGCATGCGATCTCCATTTGACATGTACAATAACTCTTTAGAAATAACTATCCAAGGAATACAAATTTTGACTACAAATCCCTACGACAAGCTATTAGTTTTCCCATTTAAAAAAAAAACATTGTTTAGGGCCTCAAAATGGCTTTGGAAGTTTAGAACCTAAAAAAATACCAAAAATAGTAAATTATTCTACAATTAAGGAAACTGAAAGAAATAGTGTTAGGGGTCCAAGTGGAATAGGTGGGTGGCCACCAATATCCACTTGGACCATGAGAATGCAAGATATCTGGTGGAAACCCTTCAGGAAGAAAAAGACACCCTTATTTTTGTTGCACATATTTGAATCCTCTATTATGTCAAGAAATATTATTTATTACATAAATAACTGACACCCATCATCCAAGAAACTCGACCTCTATTCACTAGGAGACTCAATCTCTATGATAAGCTAGCAAGACTCTTTCTCATGACTCTATGGACTCTTATCCATTGGAGGTCACAAGGCCAACAAGCCTTGCCAAACATTGATTAGACTCTTGAGAAAATTGTTCCTCTTACTAATGTTATGGATCATTGCTCCAACATGCATGAGTCCACTCCTCCACAAGTTCTATGTGGACCTCGTTTCATATATTTTCACACTCGACCCAAGATATTATGCTCAACTTTGATTCAACTCTGCAATCATAATATCAACAACAAGAATCTCTTCAAATTATAATAAAAAACACTGCCAACAATGTTCTCCCTCCACTAGTGAATGTGGCTCCAATACATACTTCAAATCTCCTACTACATAACCAAATAGCAGCATAAACTCTAACTCAATTATTACAACAAATCAACACAACTCTCTCTATTAGAAGCTACTTGCAACAAATAAACTCTATATATTGCCTATGCTCTTCACATTTTATCCATATCTTGATAAGGGACCTGGACAATGGCTCTGAAATGTTGATATCAAAAAATTGTATCCGTGAATCTCCCATTATTTATTAACAAATCTAATCAAATAAAAATTAACGAGAAAAATAAATTGGCATCCATAGAAATATAACATCAATTAAATAGTATGTAGCCCCTGCAATCACAAATAGTTAACATAAAAACAATGGTGCTACATTAAACTTAGATCTCTGCCATTAACCACTATTCTTTGTTACATCTCTCTGCTTACTAAAGTTTTACTTATGTTCTCAACAACAACCATTCAATCTACTCTCTCTACTGCCATCTGAAATTCTTGCACAACCTATATTTCCTTACATATAGTTCTAAATCATTCTATAACTTCTCCAATGCACTCTCTCACTCTACCACATGAGCCAAACTTTACTTGGATCCAAAATGCTGTATATGTAATTTGTTGGGAAAAATCCATTTTTGGACTAAGATTAAGAGTGCACAACATTGATAAAATCCAACCATTACCATCACTACTTATGCACTAAAGGTATTCATGCCTATTAGAGGAATATTTCAACCATTCCAAACCTTATCCAATTAATTTAGAATTTTCTAGGAATTTCCATGTCAAATTTATCCTAATGTGCACAAGGAATCCAGAGAAAAACACTCAAAATAGATTAATTCTCCTCTTTAAGCCATTTCCTGCATTATAATTCTCTTCTCCAAGCCCTTGCCAGCATTATTAATGCGTTGTGTCCACTGGTAATGTGAGATACCCCTTCTTTTCACTCCTTCGTCATAGGATCTTCTAATTTTGTTTCAAGAGCATGCTAATGACATCATGCTCATCTCCACAAACAATTTCTCATCATGAAACTAAGCATAAGTTCATGTAAAATGGCGTCAGACTCATAAATCTCATATGCTACGACATATGACCTCCATCTAGTAATAAAGCTCTTCCAAAGCTTGTCCAACATCTCCAGTACTTGTAGGACCTCTTGCACCTGTCAAGCTTCCTTCAAGTCCTATCAAACTTCCTTCAAACCTCCACATAACACGTTGGTATCTCTAGAGCCTTGTCATAAGGTCAAAGCACCTCTATAACAAGTCATGAGCATAAATATGAACATGACCTAGAATTTCCAAACTCCCAAACATGGAATGCAACCATCTCAAATGCCTGTCCAACAACTCTCTGCATGAAACCACATCAGTTCCATCATCAATCATAAGGTTGAAATTACCATAGGTTTGAAATCAATGTACCAATCAACCTCTTCATCAAATTAGTGTCTATTATATCTACATATAAACCATAAATAATGTGTGCTAGAAAAATCAAGTTGACATTAATTACATGGCAACAATGCTAAGACCTTGTTGACATCAATGTCAACACCACGATTGCAACAGAATCCCCCTTTGGCATTGATGTCAACATCAACTTTATGTATAACATCTGAGGTCAATATCCACACATAAAATCCATTCCTCCAATCTCTTATCTCCTCTTTCTCTTCCCCTATAACATTTATGGCAAAGGGTGAACTCCATTTGATAAGGCAGGAAAAATACAACACCAAGCACCAAACCAACAAATATCCACATGGCTAAAAAATAATGCATATCATCAAACATCCACACTTTGACATCAATAGCAACAATCAACATACAATCCAATAAGCCTCTAGTAGCAACAACAATATTCCAACATGAGGCAACCATAAGCAACATCAATCATATAAGGCACCAACCCAACTCTCCATAGTAGCAAGCACAATATCAAACATCAACCTCTCTACCCACATAATGAGGTAAAAATCCCAATAGTCATAGCATAGAATGAGGCACACCATGAACACATCCAAGAATATCATAATGCCAACAATGAATGATTGAGTAAACAAAGGAAAGTAAGATTCTCCCCCTGAACACATGCCATCTCAGAAATCATCTCCAACCTGTAATGAACCACCTTTGCTCCAACATTTCGTCCCTGCTAAGGGAAAGAAGCATAAGGTGGACCAAGACTCCAAATGACCATGACTATTTACATATACATTGTACATACATGGTTGTAGAAATGACACAAGACTTCATCTAGGACTATAACATAACCTCATGACCCACCTTTACACTATGTTAGAAGATCCAATGATAATACAATACAAGTACATGGCTTCAAGAGCATTTTACATTATTTTATCAATGGAATACTTTGTTGTTATGATGTCTCCTATGGACCAATGAACCAAACACATAATGTGACATGTTGTCACAACATCCTTAGCCCATACATATGGCTACAACATGATATCATGAGACTCCTCCAAAACATTCCTATTAGCAAGACAAATCAACAAACTAATGACTGGACTCTCAACCAACATAGAATGATGAACAATAAAAAATTACATGGATGTAATAATGAGAAAATAACATTTCATTCACAGGTGGTCCATGTCTCAAGTCACTCTATGGATGGATGTAAGAAAAATTGAACCCACTTGTCAGTTAAAACCAAAAACATATATAAGGTTGAAAATACAACTTTTATACTCATGGAACAACTACAAATACATGAGCAAAAATAAATAAAACATGTAAATCCATACCATGCATAGCTACCCCTGAGATAAATATACCTTATTTAAGTATGTTGATCTTGCTAATCTAAATATGCATGGAAGAACTGGATCAAAACTCTACTACTAGTTTTCATCAAGTTACCAAACACTCCTCCTCAGACCATGCAAGTCTCTCTCATTATATATATTATATAATATATATATATATATATATAGATATCTTCTAAAACGGACTACAATAGGGGTTGATCTCTCTTCTACTCAAAATCTGATGAAGAAGAGTCCTCCCTTGGTATCATCTTACTACTTACTCTTCCTTTCAACATGTACACATTATCCAGTGTCTTGACTCCTCTAGCAATCAATATTTTTGGAAGTTCTTTCCTGATGGAATAACCTCTATAGCTGCAGACCACTTCCTTGCCTCCATCAACCATTTGTCTCACACTCAAAATATTGTGCTTTAGGCATTTAATGAGCCACACATCATCAGCATTCGTCCTCCTCTTACCAAGATTGAATCTACCATTTCCCAACACTCTTGCTGGTTGATTACCTTCAAAAACAACATGGCCATTCTTTGGTTCTTTTTAGGAAGTGAAATTTCCCCCTATCTCTTGAAATATGGTGTGAACATCTCCTATCAATTTACCACATGTCATCCTCATCACATGAGAAAAGGGAAATGCCACACCTTCCTAGTTTCTCCTCCTCCTTCTTCTTCCACATGGTCCTTGACTAATTCCTTGGATGTGCATTCTCGTTTGTTAGATGTTTTTGACTAGATGACCTAAGGGATCTAGGAAACTTACAATCCTTGGCCAAACGTTATGAAACACATAACACTCTATATGACCAAGATATGATGTTATAGGATTTGATCTTCTATTTCTCATCCTAAACCTGCAATCAATAGATTTGCGTCCAAATAGGCTACAAGAAAAACAATAACCATTAAATACACTTGTATGCCTAAAAGCGGGTCCTCTACATGGTTGATCAAACTGCTGCATAGAAGTGTGCATTCTCTTTCTACAACTAGCTTCCACATGTCCAAAATTGTGAAATTGGAAGAACTAACTCTCATCCATCAAGGGGGGAAAGGTGTTTTGACTCCTCCTTTGAAATCTTCTACCATCAACCATAGAAGAAAATGATATTCTAAATGTGAAATATCCTCTTGGTTCCCTTCTTTGTTGTTGATGGTAGATTTGTTTTCTCTCTACTTTCTTGTTGCTATGGTTGGTCACATTATTTGTTGTAGGCTAATTTGGTTCTACTTTATTATTCTTTCCTACATTTAATCTTATCTCTCTCTTTTGAGAACTAGGGTTAGATCTAACCATTGGTATGGTGCTCTTAACTTGCTCTAACCGCTGGTCTTTCTCTTCAAGTTTTTTTCTCAATTTTTCAATTACACTTCCAAGCACTTCAACATAATATTTGTTATATATTTTCTTGTTTCAATTGAACTCTTCAATTCCTATTGATTTTTCTAGTTGTTTCCTCAAATAAGTGATCTCCTCCTTGAGATCCTTCTCCTTTTTATCACATATCTGCAATTTCCTTTCATGCTCCTTGCATGCATAAGTTAGTCTACCAACTTCGCTAGAAATTTTTTCAATAACAACAAAGGCTGAATCATATGCAACCTTAGGGAGCATAAAGCTATGACCATCATCTTCACTAACTAGATATGAATTATTATTATCATTGTTATCAAAAATATATCTCAAAAGTAAATCATTATGACCTGTACCTTCATATCTGTTGTCCTCTTGTACAATTGGTTCAACTAGATCTTCCTTCCTTTTGGATCTCTTCTTCTTCTTCTTATTGTTTCTCATCTCTGCCTCTTCATCGTTGTTGTTGATGTTGGCTCCATATAACATATGTAGTCTATCCCAAACCTCCTTGGCATATTTTAGATCTCCAACTTTCTCTAGGTCTGCATTATGGATATTTTCGAAATGATATGCTTTTCTTAAGCATTTTTCTTCATTTCTTTAAATGAAGGTGAATCCTCATTATATCGTTCACAAACCAATATCTAAATGTTAGATCCAGAAGATGATAATTTATATTTCACACTTTATTTCCATACCTTGAAACTTGCAACAATGAGGATATGCATTCTTGGAGAATTCATTCTAATTTTTTTTTCTTTTGCAACAAAAACCCCATATCAATTCTCCATTTATTAAGCTACAACCAAGAACCCATCTATGATACCAATTGTTGGAAACCTTCAGCACTACTAAGAGGGAGGGGGAATGAATCAATAGTTTTACTTATTATTAATTTTTCCCTTTATTACTTTTAACTTAATCACACAATAGCAACACATTAGCAAATCAATATATAAACACATAACCATGTAAGCAACTAAATCAATACAACCATGGGAGAAATAATGTGACATAAAACAATCAAACATAAGAGAACACAATATATCTTGTGGAAACCCTTCCAAGAGAAAAACCACCGTTGATGTTGTTGCGCTCTGAATCCTCTATTATGTCAAGTAATATTGTCTTTTACATAGAATAATTGACATCCATCAACTAGGAGACTGAACCTGTATTTGCTAGGAGACTTCATCTCTATGATCAGCTAGGAAGACTCATTATCACAACTCTACGACTCCAATCTATTAGAAGCCATCGCGACCAATCAGCCTTGTCCAACACCAATTGGATTATAGAGAAAATTGTTCCTCTTACTGATGTTATGGATCATTGCTCCAACATGCATGAGGCCAATCCTCCACATGTTTTATGCGGACCTTGTTTCATATATTTCCACATTGGATCCAAGAAACTCTACTAAAATCTAATTCATCTTTGCAATCATAATCATAGCAACAAGACTCTCTACACGACATCATAAGAAAACCACCAACAATGTGCTTTCTACGCTAGCAAATGTGGGTTCAATACATACATAAAATCTCCTACTACACAACCAACTAGCAACATAAAGTATAACTCAAATATTGCAACAAATTAGCAAACACTGTCTCAATCAAAAGCTACTTGCAGCAAATAAATTAGCAACCTGTTGAAGCCTCGAAAACCATTGCCTCAACATGGGGGAAAACCACCCGGTCCAGACCTTGCCTGGCAGTTCCTTTTTTGTTTGGAGTAGTGGCTCCAACTGGGGATAAGGGGACCAGTTTCCCAATCTATTTAATGCTTGTGCTAAATGGGGTGATGTGTGATGTTTTAGAGTAACGTTTAATCTAATAGTAATCTAGTCTAAACTAACCAATTACAAATGCATTTAACTTCTAATTTTTAAAAAACTATCTAATCATAATATACCTGGGATTAACTTGATATATGCGATCTACAATAATTTCTAAAAGCAATTGGCAATAAAGATCATTCAATTATGATTAGAAGTGAATCTGTTTTAACAATAATCATTTTGTATAAAAAGTTAGCCGAAATGATTGTGAGAAATATATTGCATAAAGAGTTATTCAGATATTTAGCATAAAATAAAGATCACCATCATACAGAAGTGTAATAATGATAATCAAAATTCAAACTTTCATACATAAATAATTCGAAAAAGAAATGATTGCTTAATACACAAGTAAAAAGGATTACAAGATAAAAGTACCATTTATAATACGTCCTACTCATGTGTTTCAAAAATATTGATCTATCTTCAATCCATTCAACATCATCTAAGAGCACAAAAGTGCAACTTCGGTAGAAGATGCTAAATTAGACAAAAATAAATCTTGTTCCATATATTTCACCAGAACGTTTTCAAAGGGACAAAAGTGCATGTTTTGAAGAGAGTTTCTGATAAAATTCTTAACCCCTCTCTAAATGCATGAGAGGGATTTAAATACTAAAACCATAAAACTAATAATAGATTATTACAAAAATAGTTGAGGAGGTTTAAATGGCCTCCCTCAATTTATGCAAAAATAAAATGAAAATTAAAGTAAACAAGATGACTAACTATGTTGCATTCGCTCCTTTAGATCGCAAATATCCACCATAGGCTTCAGCTGTGTAGGCTGGCCGACTTCAGGTTTCAACTGTCCATCGAATACAACATCGGTTAGTGTTGGCACCATTTTCTCGGCAAAAGTGGTTAGGCATCGCAGGGTCATCCATTGGCTGTGAGGCTTGACCAAATGTTGCCAATATGCCTCCAAGTCTAGCCTAGTCATTTTCCTTAACACTTCCTCTTTTTCTTCCGTTGCTTGTTTCCATTGTTGTTCGAGCTATTTCACATCTCGAAGGAACCCTGGAATGGAATCTACAACTAGATTGGAACCATGCAAATTCTCATTGATATTTTCTATGATAATGTTTGCTACTACCACCACATCTATTGTTGCCTTTTCTGCCTCTTTAAGCCTAGAATCCCAGCTTGCAAACAAAATTTCCTTATGTAATTCTTCTAGCTTGGGCAAGTCAGCTTTTCTCCCTTCCTCTATATTTTTCTAGGTGTTGATATCAGAGACCTTTTTAAATATCTCATCATATTTAAGTCACATTTCTACAACTTGACTTGTGAGTTTATCACTTGTTTCGCAATAAGGTTTCTAGTGTGAAATCTTCTGGCACAATAATTCTTTCTAATGTGTCAACTGGGAATTAAGTCCAAGTGCTTCAGTAATAAACTGATCAATTTTTGGATCATCTTTATGTAGATCAGTTATTGCATGCACCTATGCTTCCTTCTCAGCTAAATTGATTTGGTGTTCTATTTGCATCTATTCAAATTCCCGTTGAAGCTTGGCCAACTGTATCTCTTCCTGCTGGTTGGATTTGACTTGATGTACTTGTTGCTCAAATGACATTATTTTATTTTCCTTTTCTCTAAGAAACATTTGGACTTCTATTGCTTTGTCTATGGTCACTATAGCATAAGCACCTGCAAATTCTGAGAGTCTAGTTAGGTTGGTGGATGGATCGACAAACTAGTCCTTCCATAGAACATCCATTAGTTCATTTTCAGGGGTAGTAATAGCTATAGAGTCCAATTTTCTTTTCTTTCTTTTCCTTTTCACCATGGCCTTATGCTGTGGGATGTATAATACGTCTAGAGGGGGTATTCCTTCAATTCTTAGAATTATTTTGGAGGTGGGAGTAACAGGGATATGCTCTACTTCTTGTTCATTTGCAGCTTCTTCCATTGTAATTTCCAAAGATGTTTTTTGTTGTGGAGTTTGCAACTCTAGCACCTATTCCTCTATATTGAGACTTTTATTAAAATTATCCCACTCTTCCTCTAAGTTAATTATCGTGGGCTTTATTGGTTGTGCAGAGGTAGTAGAGATTCCAACTTGCTTGCTAGCCGAAGTTTCTTCAGCTATCTTTTGTGTAGATTGGACCGTATCCTTTATTGACTCTATGCTTCTGCTTTTTCCATTTTGTGATGACTGTCGTGATTCCCCAATATATTTTTCTTAAGACACTACCCTAGAATCGAATTTGGAATTTTCTTTGAAGTCACCTTCTATAGTCACACTAGGAGTAGGCTTCCTTACTGGTTCAATTAAAAATTGGTCCAATGGGACCATTGACAGCCTTCTTTCTCTGTAACTGTAAAACTTTTCCAGATCTTCATGGTAAAAAAGTAGTTGTGCCATATGCTTCACCTTTGTAAAGGCATTTTTTCTCCAAAAATATATCATCAAAAGCATCCTCCTCATTAGTGAATACTTTTTGTTTCACCAAAGTGGTGAAATTCTTGACAGTGCCAAATGGGTCATACTTTCGTCCAAGGAATTTGGATAATTGTAGAAATAGCATGTTCTCTACTTCTTTGAACACGTGTCCTAGGTTGTGTAGTGAAAATGCTCCGCACTTTACAGGGAATGCAAGCCAAATGGCCTTTTTTGACTCTTTCAATGTATGGCTTATTCCTCCCTCACTGGCTATCTGATAGGATATCTCCCTAGCCATAAATTTATCTAGAACATAGTATGGGAGGATGTGGGGGGAGGTGATGCTGCCAAAAACTCTTATATATGTAAATTTTTCCTCCCCAAAGCATCTAGCCATTGGGAGGATGTCAAATTCAGCTTCTTGGAAAAACCTGGGGGCATCTCAATTATAAAGCCGCTTGTGAATAAGGAGAAAAACTTCATGGCAAATCTTGAAAAAATGTGGTTGAAAATTGGATTCCCACATGACCTTGTGGTACATGTGAATGGGAAGTGGATTTCGAACAATCCATTTCCATCCCATGATGAGGAACTTTGAACTAAAATAAATAGCATCCATAACATAGGCGCTCATAAAAAAGGGATGGTAAACCCTCGAAGCAATACTTCTTCTCCTTCTATACTCGATAATTGTTTTGGATAAATTGTCTGACAAGATTTGGGCCCAATTCATTATAGTTGTGTTAATGACTGCGTCTCTTAACGACAACCACTATGGGGAGAACTTAGTACTATTAGGTCTGCTAAACAGTCTACATAACATAGCCGCAACAAAACTATAAGGGGGACAAATAGACGCAGTAGTGTGTTATCTCAAAATCAAGCCTGATAGGCTGCTGGTCAGGATGACTTTAAGTAACTATTTCAAACCAAGCTTTTGACTAAGGCTTAGCCTCCTTAGCCTGAGAGGGCTCTCTCAAAAGG